>UELW01000112.1:23655868-23798736 GCA_900490495.1 Danionella dracula | reverse complement strand
AATTTGTAGGGAGCCAACAGGTCAACATCATCCACGAAAGGCAGAGATGAAATCCTGTGGTCTCCAAACTGGCCCTCTTCCAGCCGCTGAGTCTGTCTAAAAATTCTGTCCATAAATATATTGAACAGAACTGGTGACCGAGGACAGCCTTTTCAGAGTCCAACATGCACTGAGAAAAGGTCTGACTTACTTCCAGCAATGTGAACCGGGCTCCTACTTTGGTTGTACAGACACCAGGGGCCCTTGGTAGAGGGCCCGGATGCTATTTTCCCAAAAGAACCCTTCAAAGGACCACACGAGGCACAAATAAAAATTTACCATTTAAAATGGTACCATGACAAAAATAACTAAAACACCTTGAAAATAACCAACAAATCAAATGTTTTATTCAATACATTTGCCAAATATATCAAACGTTACTTTTTATGAGGATGTAAAAATGTAAAAAAAAAAAAAAATCACAGATTTTATTTTTTTTTCCAGAACTATGTAGAATAACACTATGTAGAATAAAACACCAGGATAAATCTCAACAAACTCTTTTCTGTGACTCTAACTCACGATGTATCTCTTCCAGATGCTGACTCAAGATAGTTTGGCCTCTCTGATGACTGGCATGTTTGCCCAGCAGAGTTCTCTGGGGCAGCCCTTGCTCATTCCTTTCAGCATGGCTGGGTCTGTTGGGGGCCAGGGGGGTCTGGCTGTGCTCACCCTACCAACGGCCACTGTAGCAACCCTCCCTGGACTTGCTGCTGCCAGCCCTGCAGGAGGCCTGCTGAAGCTGCCCTTTGCAGGACTGCAAGGTAAAGCGCTCTCATTTATGTGAGAAATATAATATCAATTTGGATTGTAAGTAGGGCGTCACACTGGCACAGTGGGTAGCATGGTCGTCTCACAGCAAGAAGGTCGCTGGTTCGAGCCTCGACTGAGTCAGTTGGCATTTCTGTGTGGAGTTCTCATGTTCTCCCCTTGGGTTTACCCCGGGTGCTCCGGTTTTCCCCCAAATGCATGCGGTATAGGTCAATTGGGTAAAAACTATTTTCCATAGTGTTTGAGTGTGTGTGAATGTTTCCCAGCAATGGGTTGTGACTGGAAGCGCATTCGCCTCATAAAACAAATGCCAGAAGAGTTGGCGGTTCATTCTGCTGTGGCGACCCCGAAAGAGAAGAAAGCCGACAAGATAATGGATGGATGAATAGATTGGAAGTACGATCTCAGACAAGGGAAGCATTCAGAGCAAATGCTGGCTTCGGATTAATATTTCAAATAGAATGCAAGAAATTTTTACAAAAGACAACAGCACTTCCTGTAGCCTTTTTAATCAATTAGCATGCTTTTAAAGAAAAGAAGTGAAGACTGAGCAACTCTTTTTGGTCTGTGTTTTTATTATTCGATCTACATAGAGTGAATCTGTTATTTCTGTAACCAACATCTTCACTTCAAGTGAGCTTTTTAATGTATTTTTAGAATTAGGTGCTCTCCGAATTCCACTTTGATTTGTGCTAGACATCTTCAAATGATTTTGTTAAGTTGCTTTTTACATGTGTGGAAGTGCATTTTGATCACACCCCACAGAAAACACCGTTTTACACACTTGACCAACAAACAATGCTTTCTATGACTCAAAAAGCAGTTTTGGATCACTTATTAGTTTGTGAAACAGAAGCTGTCTCTTTTTACACATGGTTTTGATCATTGTTTAAAGAATCGTATTAAGCTCATGCACTGATAATATTTGTTCGTGCTTTGTTTTTTTCAATGATACTTCCTTTCACCTCTCCTCCAAGTAGCACATCAATGTTCATGCTGCCAGATCCACTGTGCTACAAGCTAAAAGAAAATATTCCCTGTAAGAAAAACATTGTATTGTTAAGAGTTACAACACCTTATTTCCTTTTCCAGCAGCAACAGTGTTGAACTCGGTGGCTCCTGCGCAGGCACTCCTGCAGCCTCAGGTGTCTGCCCTGCAAACCACGCCTGTAAGCACTGTGTCCGGGTCTGTTGTGCAGAAGCCAGCAGAGCCTGCAGCATCTGTCGCTACCCTTCAGACCGCAGGGCTCTCCTTCAACCCCATTGTGAGTATGACCACCCTATCAGGCTTTATTATTATGCATAACTGTATCTTGTCAATATTGGTTATGCTTTTTATTCATGTTTCATTTAAAGGGGGTGTGAACTTGTTTTTTTTTTAAATAAGGCTCCTGCTCTTACAGCCAGTGATTGAGAGTTATGAGCTCTGAAACAGTAGGGAGGCCTTAAAAAGCGCTAAACCCCTTAAAGGTGATTAGCCGAGAAGCTAACGTTAATGAGCATGCAGTACATTTGAGCGATGAAGGCTAACTCGAGATGTGAAACACTTTTACACAAAACTACACACCAATCTTAATCTCTGAACTCTCTACCATAGAGTCTTCTCTAACAGGATACTCACAGACTGAATACAGTTAAACTCGCAGACCAGAGCAACAAGCTAACTTTATATTAACTTAATTCACTTGCCTGGAGAGAACTTTAGTGTACTCAAGCAGAACACTGCAAACTTGTTTAATACAATCCAGCTTTCCAGGAGATTCCCAGCAGAAAATGCTGTGCAGAAATCCCATCACTAGATTTCCCGAAAACATCACAAATATTCAAATACAGCTGAGATTTGAGACTTGGTAGCATTTTTTGGTGCAAATTTTGAGGGGGAAAACAACTTAATAAAAACAAAACAGTTAATTTTATTTGTTGGCGCCTCTTATGTCCAGCCTTTTACTCAAGGTCACTGTACACTTAAAAATATTGAAGAGTGAATGAACCTTGTATAAAAATACAAACACCTAAAACGACACAGAAAAACACAATGAGCACAGTTTTTAGGTTAAAAAAACTGATTAAACCTCTTTGACGTCATCATAAATTTAGGTTGAGTAATCTCACATAAAAAAAAGATCTGGATGTTTTGGCTGGTTTGAATCTCCACGAGGAGTTTCGTCCACAGAAATGAAGCTGGAGAGCTAAACGCTCACGACTCGAGTACTGTTTTAGGGGGACGTGAGGAAGAGGGTAGAGGCAGGGCGCTAGTTAGTCCGACTCAGAACCTTCCTCTGTGAGATGCTGATTTAGATAGAGATTTAGGGAGGCGGGAGAGTGTTGCGAGTTGGTCAATGTAGGAATCTGGAGAGGGTAAAAACATAGTGGTAAACTACATTTGTTGACTCGTTTCAATCAATATATTGTTATATTGCTGTATTTCATCATTTCCCCCCTGTTTTTAGTTGTATTATATATTTATTGTTTTACAATTTTTAAATGAGCTTATTTGAGATTACTCAACCTAAATTTATGACGACATCAAAGAGGTTTAATCAGTTTTTTTAAATTGTAATTATATTTTTTCAGATAAGTGCAGCTTCTCTAGGAGCCCAGCCCCAGTTCATCAGCTCTCTCACTACAACTCCCATAATCACCAGCCCCATGTCTAACATCGCTGGACTCACAAGTCAACTCATTACAAATGCACAGGGCCAGGTTTGTGCTGTTCACATACTCTTTATAGTGCAGACACAATCAAAATATTACTCATGGTGCTCATGTGTGTTTCAGGTGATAGGAACACTTCCTCTACTGGTGAACCCTGCGACTCTAGCCGGAGCTGCTGCTGCTTCAGCGCTACCTGCGCAAGGGCTGCAGGTTCAGACCATGTCCCCTCAGCTGATCCTCAATGCGCAGGGCCAGATCATTGCTACGTTAGGGAACACTCCAGCAGTTACTGCCCCCACCACTGCTTCTCTCCTCCCAAAGCTGCAGTTCCGCTCACACTCGCCAAACTACCACACAGGTACCACTCGGGGACGTTTGTAATATATATTTTTTAAGTCCGTTTAAAATGACTCTGTTTAAACAGAGCTTTAAGTCAGTTTAATACTACAAAAACACAACTTGTTTACTTTCTCTTGATTAATAAGGTAGCTTAGTGCTTGCAGTGGTTAGAAGCTGTGATCTGTGTGCTCTGAAAACATACTAACACCATGCCCTCAATGCTTGGGAGAGAAAGATCTTGAGGCAGATCTATGGATCAGTTTGTGACACAAGAGAATGGGGGGACAAGGAGATATGCAGAAGTGACAGAGGTGTAAGGAGAGCCAAGCCTGGTCATAGAAATGAAGAGGAACCAGTTATGATGGCTGGACCAGTTAGAGATTGTCTGAACGGAGAGCGGTTAAGAAAGTTTACAGCTAAAGCTGGAAGGTAGGAGACATCCTGGCTGGCCATGAAAGAGGGGTTACATGACTTGGAAGAAGATGTACGGTTTGAAAAGTATGCTGGAGAAGTTGGGCATTGGATCGGGAAAGCTGGAGGAGAGTGGTTCAAGAGGTCAAGGCTCACTCAGATAGGGCTGTAGCTTTGCTGGAAGAAGAAGAAGTTGGCAATACTGTTCAGAGTGCACAGAGTAAAACAAACGTGTGAGCTAACGTAAATTAAGCGAGCGGTCAGAAAACTTCAATTTAAGTGAAGTGCAATAAAGCTAATGAAGTTCCAATGCATACAAAATTGCAGTTTCTGAGTTTTAAGATCTTGCGATGTGTAATTCAAATGAACAAAAACATTGAAAAACCGACCAGCACTCCTGTACACTGATTTGAAGCTTTGGTATGCTATAAACTCTGTATTAACCTAGCAGATTGTAGGCTCAAGAGTCCACCTCCTTAAATTGGAATGTGTTTCTGTTTCTCCAGGGTCCTGTTGGAAGGTGGCCTCATCTAAAGGTGATCATTGCTCCTCAGCCGTCAGGAGTTTAACCAGTGGGGGTCGCTCACCCCCAGTCATCACCTGTGGGGACATGCCTACAGTCGGTCAACTGGTCAACAGTAGGTTTACATTTTAGAAGCAGTACATATTTTTTTATTATCATTTTGAGCTTGAGTTGAACTTGAGTTTGAGTTGAAAAAGTGCTTACAATATAGTAACTAGATGAACAAGAATACAAATAAAAATCAAGCTAATATAATAGAAACATTTAAATGAAAATTACTCATGCTGTGCCAAAGTCCAGAGCGTGTTAAAAAATTAAGATTTAAAAATAGTGGAAGGTGGCCCTAAGTGCAGAAGGAGTGCAATACGAAGCTTTGGTGCAAGCCCTGTCCCTGCGGATCCTGATCAGCTGACCTGAGAAACCATTCATGTGGAACATGAAGGCTACGTCCCAATCTGTGCACTATTCACACTTGTATGTGTGTGATATGAGAATTAGGGTGTCCCAAAACAATGTGTGCATAAAAAATGTATAGGAGCGGTGCCCGGATATGTACTTTTTCCGGTTAGATTTTGAAGTGCAGATTAATGGCTGCTTAACCGGCTGGTATTACCCACAATCCACTGCGCCTGGGCGGAAGGAGTTTTCTCTGGGACCCAAACAAAAGAGCACTCTCTAACAGGACTCATTTTTAAAGAAGACGCACATAAATAAACTATATCAATATAGAGGGTGTTTTATTTATCATTCGAATATATTTTAATGAAGGAATGGAAAAGGAGTTAAGTTCTCGCACACATTGTGCGTGTTGATGTGGCACAACTGATGTACGTCCCAGATCATGCACACTCTCGTCTCACACACTAAAAAGTATGTACATTTTCTTCTGTAAATGAGCATCTACTTTTAGGGTGCAGTGTAAGTTTTCGGATTGGGACGCAGCACTAGATTGATGTGGCGACTCTAATCATTGAACAGGAATTACTAACTCGCTTCTCGTTTTTAGAGCCTCTGTCTGTGAATGAAGAAGAGGCCATAAATCTGGAGGAGATCCGAGAGTTTGCGAAGAATTTCAAGATTCGTCGGCTCTCTCTGGGCTTGACGCAGACACAAGTGGGCCAGGCTCTCACAGCAACTGAGGGTCCTGCCTACAGCCAATCAGCCATCTGCAGGTGAGTCACTTCCTGTCTTCTTATGCTTCTGTCTTTTAAAGGACCTGAATGAGATCAGACAAGCCATTTTTACTCTACGATTTATGCTCGTCAAGCCAAACCAATAATGTTACAGTAGCTAGCTTATTAGGGACAAGGTTTTATTTGCTGTTCAATGCAAATTTCTTATCAGCCAATTACATTGCTGCAGCTAGATTGTAGTAACAGCATGAAGCTAGAAGTTAAGGTGAGGCTAGGTGAGACAAGGTGTGCTTTAAGCCTTGCACATTTCAACTCCTATAGGTCAACTTCTCTGTAGTGATGTCATGCAGCTTCTCCAGATTCTGAATGGTGTGTATTTATTTGTGTTTCTGTGCTATTTCAGCGCTCCTTCAAAGTTCTTTTTTTAAGAAGTTTTGTGTAGACGCTGGCCTCTCTAGTTTAGATTATAGATTATTTATTGAAGAGATTCACAAACAATAAACAAAGAAACAAACTGACTTTCCATCTTTTTTCTTTCTTCAATTCTTTCTCTGTCTTTCTTTTCCTTTCCCCTTTTTACTTTTCTGTCTCTCTGTCTTTATTTCTCTATATCTGTATCCTTTTTTCTTCCTTTCCCACCCTTCTTTTTATTCCCATCTGTTTTTCATTCTTCCTTTTCTTTTCTTCTGTCTTTTCTTCTATTTCTTGCTTTCTTTTTCCTTCTTTCTCTCTCTTCCTTTTTTCTGTCTTCCCTCACTGCCTTTTTCTTTCCTTTCTTTTCTCTTTTCCCTTCTTTATTTCCTTCCTTATCTTCTTTCCTTTTTTCCTTCAAAATTTCCTTTCTTTTTTCCTTGCCTTCTTTTAAGATGTACAAAATACCCGTAATTTTTTAAATTTCAAATCTTTCAATGAATCCATCCATCCATCCATCTTCTCCCGCTTATCCGGGGCCGGGTCGCGGGGGCAGCAGTCTAAGCAGGGATGCCCAGACTTCCCTCTCCACAGACACTTCTTCCAACTCCCCGGGAGGGATCCCGAGGCGTTCCCAGGCCAGCTGGGAGACATAGTCCCTCCAGCGCGTCCTGGGTCTTCCCCGGGGCCTCCTCCCAGTGGGACATGCCCGGAATGAATGTCCAGTAAAAATATTTAATGCGGCTTATTTACTATGTCATGAACACTTGAAAGAACACTTATTTTTTTTAGTTTTTAGAGTGCTGAAGATGTCACAATCTGCGGGACAACACATGAGATACTCTGTTTCTCTCTGGTTTCTCTCTGGTTTCCAGATTCGAGAAGCTTGACATCACCCCTAAAAGTGCTCAGAAGCTGAAGCCGGTGCTGGAGCGCTGGCTGGCCGAGGCCGAGCTCTGGAATCAGAAAGGTCAGCAGAACTTGATGGAGTTTGTGGGCGGTGAACCTTCCAAGAAACGCAAACGGAGAACCAGCTTCACCCCGCAGGCCATCGATGTCCTCAACACTTACTTTGATAAGAACTCCCTTCCGACGGGCCAGGAGATCACGGAGATCGCCAAAGAGCTCAACTACGACAGAGAGGTGGTCCGGGTCTGGTTTTGTAACCGGCGGCAGACTCTAAAGAACACCAGCAAGATCAACGTCTTTCAATCCCAGTAGGATTGCGGTCCGTCTTTTAAAAAGGCACTTACTGTAGTTGGTGCTAGCGTTTGTGCTGTTGTTATGAACCCAGAGGCAACCGGATTGTGTGCAGTACGATGAGGATGAAAACACACTTTTGAGTCGCTGCATGCAGCCTCATTTGTTCTTCTTTACAGTACAACTCTCTTTCTAATAATGTAATTGCATTTATTTAACATCAGCAAGGACCTATTACATCTTATTTACGTTAATATTAAAAAAAGCACTTCATTAAATGGTTTTTATTTTATTTTAACTGTTTTAATAGATCTTTTGTGAAGCTATTGAACCAGTGCATTTATCATTTGACTGATATCGTTTGTGTTTATTTAGTTTAGCTTTACAATTTCACCTTTGTGACAATATTTTGTTGAGCTAAGAGAAATGGTGTGTTAGGAGATATGCATTTATTTTCATGAATTCAGTTTTCCAGTGCAGAGTACAGAGGTTCTGTATCTTTGTGCTTATTGTTAAGTGGACAATCATGACCGTGTAAAACAGAAAGCATGCCCTGCTTGTTTATTGCTTCGTAGAGTTTTTATTTTGTTCTCAAAGGAAAGTTTTCAGCAACTGCTGTTGACTGATATAAGAAGCATGTATTGTATTGTTACATTTATTTTGCAGTAGTTCATCAAGGTGTGTGTATCAAATTGAACTCCTGCAGGGCCGTGAAATTGAGTTGGGCACTTCTGTGTCAAAATCAGGAGAGAATAGCTGTGGCTTAGTGCCACCGTTTTGCAAATGTTTAGCTTCAACACAGCCTCAATACATATTAAACATTACATACTTACATACATATGTTCAGACTGCAGGTCTTAATGCTCAATTCAGATTTTTTTGAGAAGGCAAAATTTTTTGGTGCGTTCATTGATGTTACAAATTATGGAAACTCATTTAAAAGTAAAAGTAAAGAATAAATACCTATAAAGTCAATATTTGACTTAAAAGGTCAAAATTTTGAGATATAAGTCGAAATTCTACGACTGGGCTTCCATAACAAATACTTTGCAACTGCTATCTGTCATCTTTCTGTGTTAACAAAGCCACATCACCCAGAATGCACTGCTATATGGAGTGACCCATAACCAGAATTTGTGGTCTGCATGTAACCCATCCCAGTGTACACACACAGCAGTGAACAAACACACCGTGAGCACTCACCCGGAGCAGTGGGAGCCATGGCTGCGGGGCCCGGGGAGCAGTCGGGGAACTGGTGCTCGCTCGAGGGCTCCACAGCTGTGGTTGTTGAAGATGGAGAGTGTTTCATCACTCACACCACCTTCAACTCGGTGGATCTTGGGCTCGAACCTGTGACCTTCAGATCACAAGTTGATCTCCTTCTCCACCAGACCACAACTGCACAACAACTGCAAATGTTCTTAGTCACTCTTGTGAATTGTTTGGCATAAAAGTCTGATAAGAGTCAAATATATTGACGCTGAATAGTATGAAGACAGAGTCAGAAAACAGTGGAGATGTTGTTTGGTGGGGGTTTAATTAGAAGTGCTGGGATAACAACCATAACTTAATTCAAACCCTGAAATACACGGTTTTACTTAAGCTTTTAAATAGATGTTCACTCACTGTAACAATTTCAGGAAATGAACGTCTTTAATGAGTTTTTCTTGTGTCTCTGAGAAACCATGTTTAATGCCAGGAAGATTTCATTAAAACATCAGATTCAGATTTGTGTATATAAAAGCGATCTGAGTCAGATTTAAAATAATCGGAATTGAGCTGTTCGGACTTGCATGAAAATATTTGTAATAGGTCACACAACAGGAAAAAAAATGGATTTGTGTCACTTTAGGCGGCATTCACAGTCCGTTGCATTAAAGTTGAAGCGAACTGTTCAGAGCTGTGGCACTTGAGGATGTTTTCTGCATCACAGAACATGAGAGCTGAAAGATCATAACTGCTCCCTCGTTTGTGCTGTTAATGGATGAAATGTTCATCAGTCATGAAATAGCTTCCATTTTTACTAAATCACCTCAGATGAAAGATTGCATATTGATAAGTATAAAGCTATTTGTACTAACAATATTTGTCTTATGATTTATACTAGTATAACCATACATTTACATGGACAAAAATGCTAGAACACGAAACTGTATTAAAAATACAGCGTTTAAAATCAGTTTAAAAATCAAACTTCAGAATGACACTCCTGTAACTGTTTTGTATCAGTTTTAATGTTTGGTATTCAATATTTTTTAATAAACAAATACTAAACCAAATTGTTTTATTTGTCATTTTTTCATTGGTGGGATTTCATTTGATGAAGTGCCATATGTTTCATCACATGAATTACATGTCCTTATGAAATAAACACGTGTAATTGAACACTTACAGTGGCTAAAACATAATAGTTTTTTTCTATCTGCATTTGTTAAATGGTTAGTGTAATTTTTTTTCATTTAGTTTTCACCATAGTTTCACCATATTATAAACTCTAGCGGTAGCACCAGTAAATATCATGTTTACAGTTTACATAAATACAGTTTAATATCATGTAATGAGCAAATAGTCCAAAATCTTTGAATTACATTTAAATATTGTAAATATAGGTGAGCTTTCTGGGGTTGAGTGAGCAGCCTCTGGTTCTGAAGTCCAATGGGACCCTCTACAAGTCACGAGATCAAACAGTTGCGCACATTTTGGAAACGAAATAAATATATGATATCTGTGAAAGATTTGTGTATTACTGTTAACTCATGTTTTTCTTTCTTTAATATCACTTTAAATATTTGATAATTACTAAAGTTGTGTTTTACCATTAACGGGAGATATTCATGCCATACTTTAACAAAAAACAAATTTTTATCTAGTATCTGCAAAAATTTTGTGTTTTATCATCAACTCACACTATTTTAACTATTTTAATAATATTTTACTCAAAAGACACCATTTTTAATTAAGTATCAGTTTAAATATCTGCTAAAATTTTGTGTATTATCATCAACCCACATTATTTTTAATTCATGCTATAGTTTTTTTTTTAAACTTTTTTAAATTTTGTATTAGTTTAAATATCTGCTAAAGTTGTTTTTAGCATCAACGTTTTTTTTTATTTATCCCCTATCTTTTATTTAACCCAAAAGAACGTTTTTTATTTTTTATTTAAATATGATATCTGCTGAAGTTTTGTATATTGGTATCAACGTTTTTTTTACATTTAATATTAGTATTTTAATCGGTGTTTAATTTTTGTTTTTTTTTACTCCTGAAACCAACATGTTTTTTTTAAGTCAAATCCGTCTCCACGCCGTTTGGGGTCGCTAGTGCTCTGGAGTCATTTGGTCTTCACGCTCTGAGTGAGGAAGACTACTGCGGATATTAAACGAGATAAACAAACAAGTAATAGTAAATGAACAAGAATTTTTCTTTCTCGTTACTAATTCAATATTATTTTTGTACAATTTCTTTAAATTTGGAACACTGACGACATCGTTAAGAGCGCTCTGTAAAGGAAATTAATCTCTTCTTTCGACCGAAACGAAGTTGTCTTGCCAGAGGGAGAACGATGGGTGCAAAAATGGCGTGAAACGATGAGCTTTCTCACACTTGTAATCTGACTGGTGTCAGAGGTAAGATATTCTCTTTATATGCTAATTTAGTCCATACACGACCTGTCTTTTAAATTTATTTATTTATTTACGCCACGTCGTGTAACTAAATTCGTAGAAAGTGACTTATAAATGGTCAACATGACGTTTTATCAGTGTTTAAAATTACTAGTAATAAAATGGTGTGAGTTTTTTTTTTTCAACTGAGAGTGAAGCTCCTCAATAGCTTTGCAGAAAAGTATATTTACTCGTAATTTTAAAGTCGATGCAGATGTGATCTTTTTTCCTTTGCAGTAAAGTCTGTGATCATCTTCATAGCCAAAGGGAGGCTGCCAGGACTGTGATTTATTTTTTGCATATCACCTGGAAGTCTACAACCATGGCTTGGGCTCTGAAATTGCCCCTGGCCGATGAGGTGATCGAGTCTGGTTTGGTCCAGGACTTTGATGCCAGTCTATCAGGGATTGGCCAGGAGCTTGGAGCAGGTGCTTACAGCATGAGGTAAGATTTGTCTCCTCAAGAAATAATTTTTTGTGGTCTTGATAAAAGTTATTCAAACGAATGTATAGCTGTTAGGACCTAGAATTAAATTGTATCTTTCCTCCAAAGCCTTCTTGCTTCTCTTCATGTCACCCTGGAATGTTTAAATAGAATTCTGAACGTGTTTTGAGTGTGTCTGACCTTCCAGACTAGCATACGCTGTACTGTGCCTTGCAATTTTTTTCATTGCTTATGTAAAAATTGGTTGTTTATGCATACTGTTCAGGTCACAGTGTGTGTTTTGATTTATCCTAAATTAAGGATATTGTTTTTGTTCAAAGGCAAATGGATTACAGTTTCTGACATTAAGACTAATGGTTTATTAATGTTAAAAGAATCATGATTTTTTTTCCAACAGTTCCAACCTGTCTGACTTCATTATTTGGTCTCCAAGTAACAAAACCACTGTCTGCCATAAACCGCTTGTTCCTGTCCTGCTTTGCCATATGTGTTTAATTGCTCACAGATGTTTGAGTACAATGTCCTTGCCTCAAATGTGGAACCAGATCTTTCTCCAGGGTGTAGTTTGGCTGTTGCATGAGTATAATATATAATAGAAACCTTTACCCCAATCCTGTTATACCTAAATAGTTAACTTTAAGGCACACCAAGTTTGGTTTCTCCCCATTTACCTCACTGATACCTATACTAACAAATATCCCTCGAGGTTTTAAAAACAACAAATGCTTAACTCGTTCTGTGTGCCTGCCTTTTTCAGCGATGTGTTGGCTCTCCCCATCTTTAAGCAAGAGGAGTCAAATTTGCCTCCAGAGAACGACAGTAAAATCCTTCCCTTCCAGTATGTACTGTGTGCCTCCACCTCACCCGCTGTCAAACTACACGATGAGACGCTCACCTACCTCAATCAAGGTTTGTTCAGGAGGTCTCGAAGTAATTTTCTCTCTTGCATAAAATATGTATAGAGCCAAGAAACTGCCTTTTGTTCCTAATGTCATTCATGAGACACTTTATGGAATGAAATGAACACTTAAACTCAGTCATCATCTCTGTGTTAATTTTAACAAGTTGTAATTTACAGGATTATTCAATGAAGCTTTTCAGTCTACAATGTTCAGAGATCCTATATTGATACCCTGCAGGAAATTGTAATTACTGTTTCTTTTCTATTTATAAAAAAAATTCTATAATTTTTTTTACAGCTTCAACCTTTTTGTTTGTTATTCTCAGGTTAGTTCTAAGCATTTCATTAGTTTAAGACTTCTTTGTTGTCTGTTATGTCTCAAAAAAATTTTAATAAAAAACTTGATAGTCAGTTATTGCAATCAATCAAGTATAACCGTACTCCACCAATGTAGAATTACGTTACGGTTGTTGGTTCTCAAAGCAAGCATAAGTGTCATCTCTGCTCAAAGTTCTGGTTGTCCATCATCCGCTGGTAACTCTGGTGCCGGGACGAGAGCCTCATCTCATCTAGTCTGAATGCAAACTGTGTGTCTTTACCTTTTATTCCCCATAAAACCCGGTCTGAACGCAAGAGTTTATTAGCTTCTGCTACACCTGCTGTTCATGGTGTAGCTGTAGTTCACTAAAGCCCTCTCTGTTCCTCAAACAAACCCATAGATGCTTTATACCATCCCCTTTATCTCTTTCGCCTGCAGTTTAAATATACGCACTACCGAGTGACTTGCATTAGTAATGCAATATTTCTTGTATGGTAAAATGAGCGCAGAGGTATAGTTCGGAAAGGAATGAGAGTTGGAAATCTTTTGAAGTTATACGACAATAATAAAATTGCTTTGTAAACATGTAGAGACTTGATGAGATTTGTTTTTCCCATGAAGAAGAGGTTGCTTGTTTGCAACATACATAGAAACCAGACTGACGGAAAAGCTTCCCTGGATTTTCTCGTTACCTACAGGACAGTCTTATGAAATCCGAATGCTGGACAATCGGAAAATAGGAGAGCTTCCTGAGATCACCGGGAAAATGGTGAAGGTGAGGCGCTTGTTTCTTTTTCATAGATTCATATGTCAGCTGGCTTGTCTGAGGAGAACCTGATGTATCTCATGAACTATCTGAGGTTTCACACGCATGCTGTTTTTTGGGGCTGCTCCCTGCAGAGCATCATCCGTGTTGTGTTTCATGACCGCCGCCTTCAGTACACTGAACATCAGCAGCTGGAAGGCTGGCGCTGGAACCGGCCTGGAGACCGAATCCTCGATCTGGGTAAAAACCTTCGCAGGAAGTGCAAAACCTGGCTGACACGTTATGTCTGAAGCAATCTAATTATGAAAGTGTCTGTTAAGTGTAAATTTGTGAATCAACTTGATGTGCTGTTATGCTTTAAATGTAACCCTCAGATATTCCGATGTCCGTGGGAGTGGTTGATCCCAGGGCGAACCCAACGCAGCTCAACACTGTGGAGTTTCTCTGGGATCCAGCGAAAAGGACCTCTGTGTTTATTCAGGTGTAGTAGATGGCTTTTGCTGACCATAAACATGAATTTCACAGACTCACTAATTAGTGGAGTTTGCAAAATTCAAACTTCATACATTATTGCTTGTTTGATGCAGCTTATTTGGGAAATTTTGGCCCACGTTTTGACATCGATGGATTCAGCATTTGTACTCTAAAACAAAAAGTATGCTTGTTTAGCATATATATATAAAAAACCATCTGAATTTAAATGGTGTTTTAAATGGAATTTGAATTATCGACTATCAATAATTTAAGAAACCTAATATTATATGCTATTAAAACAGGTTTTTAAGTTAAATGTTTTAATTTGCTTTGAATTTCGCAACTTGATTATTGAAAATCCACATTTTTTTAAAGGTCGAACAAATTACAGATGTATTTTCAAATATTCCGATTTTTGTTCTGAAGTCCTAGACTGCAGCTGCAAATTTGAAACCACAAATTAAAGATTCTAAAATTGAAGTCATGATTGTGAATATTCAACATGGAAGAGTAAATTACCACTGAACAGTAAATGAAGCATTTTGGCTAATCTGCAATTTTTTTTGTTTTTTTTGCCACGTGACTGTTAGTCCACACACAATATTCTGATTGTATTGAAAATTATCTTTTTGACCTAATAATAAAGTTATAGCTGCTTTCCAATTCATTTCTATGAGTGAGGTGAGCGCTAAGCCGTGGAAGTGGTGTGTGACCATAGACTGTAATATGGACGTAGTGTCCTCCGCCCGTAGGCTTCTGGTGAAGGTAAAAGAGGCTCAGAGGGAGCTTACCCAGCCGTGAAAGTGCATCTCTTCCATTGAGAAAGCAAAACCACCAGCTCAAATTACTGCAAAAAATGACACCAAAGGATCACATGCAAGTCACCAAGAAAACCGCACTTTTAATTATGCATACAGGGGAATAAACATTTTTTTTAATGTTTCAAAGTCGTTTTAACATGGGAGTGAATGAGAACCTGCTCACTCCTGGAGTCATCCTCCAGTGGCTGGTTGAGGGACTGTCGTTAAGTCACTTCCTGTTATGCATCGAGAGGGAAAGCAGGAGATCACCGCTTATGTGTGACGTAACACAAAACATACCCGTACCCAGAGTAGCTACAGCTTCCATATAAGATATTTCATAATAAAAGTCTTTAAAATGATTTATTGAATAGATATTGTTTCTGTTACCTCAACATCTATTAGCGATATTAAATAAAGTCCAATAGCAGCCCTTTATGAGATGATTGGTGCAGTTTCCTCAAAAAATAAATACATGTATGTATTTTGTTCCTCTGAGGGCCATCACAACATTACTGTAATTTTTGGGATGAAACCCATTTTTCATTTCATTTCATGTGTTTAGGTCCACTGTATAAGCACAGAGTTCACAATGCGAAAACATGGAGGGGAGAAGGGAGTACCGTTCCGCGTTCAGATTGACACGTTCAAGGAGAATGAGGCAGGGGAGTACACCGAACATCTGCACTCCGCCAGCTGCCAAATCAAAGTTTTCAAGGTGAGTTGAGGCCTCTGCTGATAACCCTTGATAAAGGAACATATAGACTCGGTTTGAAAGAAAGGTCTGTTTCACCAGTGGATCGTCGCTTTTGAGTAATCTCTTAAACAATACACGCTGTTGTTAGCACATTAGGTGAGGATACACTGATTGGTTTGTGCTCAGCCCAAAGGTGCAGACAGAAAACAGAAAACAGACCGAGAAAAAATGGAGAAACGAGCGCCGCAAGAAAAGGAGAAATACCAACCTTCTTATGAAACCACCATTTTAACTGAGGTTTGACTACATTTTTATACATGTATGACGTGTTTTATTTAGAGTAGTTTGAAAATACTTTTTTTTTTTTCAAGTGCTCGCCATGGCCTGAGGCTACTTACCTCAGCAACTCACCTTCACCTGGATTCAACAGCAGCCACAATAGCTTTCCTGTGAACGAAGGGTAGGATTGTCAACGTTTATCATATTTTCAGTACTTTTTTGAAAAGGCACCAAAAAACAAGTAATGAAATCGTTCTGTGCGACTTCTGCAGTGCACCAATTAATCTGGCCCAGGTTTGGCATTTTCCCAAAATGAAAAAAAAAAAATAAAAAAACTACTTTCTTTTTCCTCCTCTGTCTTTATCTTCTTCCCCTACTACTTTGGTTTATTGATCAGTTGATACAATTTCTATTATGAGAAGCTGAGATAGACTTTGACGGTGTAACAGATTGCATATTGTCTTTCCCCTAATGTAAGTCGCTTTGGACAAAAGTGTCTGCCAAATGCGTAAATATAAATGTATTAGTATCGTGGTATCTTTGACTGGCTATTTTCTCAAGCAAAGGCTTTACAACGAGACGTGGCTTCCATGAAGTCACCATTGGATTTCAGAAAACGGATTCTTAAAGCATTTTGAGTATTTTGAATGCTGATTTTTTTTTCCTTCATCTTTTAAAACTAGGAGATTGCAAATAACCTTATTAAACCATAAGTAGATGTTAAAAAAAAAGGAAATGCATATTTTATAAGATAATATTTAGCATTTTGTTTGACAAATAAAAAGGGTTTGTTTTGCATCAAAAACATAATGGATGTGAATTTAAAATATAATTATAATAATCTGTATTGATGCATAAAGTAATCACAGACTCCTTAACGTACTGTTTGTTGCATACAAGCCATGAGCTCTGTTTAGAAAGAAGATTTGAAAGTACCAACAATTTCTGTCTAATTACGACTTGCTCTATATTAGAGTGTTGAATCATTCAAATCACTTTAAAGGTGTTATGTTATGCCCCTTTTAAATCAATTATATTAATTATTTGGCCCCTCATTGCATCCATAATAACCTTAATAAAGACAGTATTTATTTTAAACATTGTCTTTGAATTACCTCAAATGGTTGTGCACCGTAAAATTAGATGTGTACCCCCTGTTCCTCCCGCTCCTATGCTTTCACCATGCCCCCTGTTGAGTTGTGGTAGTTGGCACACAGAAAATCTTCCCATTTTCAATGAATAAATTCATCTTTTGATATGCCAAAAAAAACACCTTTGGATCTAGGACATTTAAAAACATTTTCTTTGATTGTTTGTCGATCCGGTTCCACTTTCAGGTTACTTGGCTTTCACATTCATTTAGATGAGCTGCAATAGCACTTCGTCTGATTGGTTAGTGGATGGTGCCATAGCTAATGGGAGTGGCCACGGCCATTGAGCTGTTTTGAGCTCCCAGAAAAAGAAAATAGGATTACGCAAGCGTGTGTGCACCAATCTGAATATGACGTTTTGATGAGGAAACAAAACAAAAAAAAATGCAAGAAATGTCTGAAAAATTGAGTTTAGCACATATGTTCCCGTTAACATCTAGTTTTACTAATTTATTTAAACATTTGAACTTTCTGTTAGTGAGGAAACGTGTATTTTTACCTCATGGAATCATCGGATATTAATTTGACTGAATCGCTTGGTTTTTAAGCCAACAGCAAATACAGCACTAAATAAATACATTTAGATTGATTTCATTGATTTTTAGTTTTTTTCTCTGGCAGAAATGGTTCGCCCAATCACCAGCCGGAGCCTGTTGTACAGCTGGCAGATGTGAGTGTATCTCTTCTCTTTCTCATCATTCTTTTTATACGAGACCCATAACTCTTCACATAATTAAATCAACTGCTAAATAGAAATCATGCACTTTAACATTCATTGAAAATGTGTGTTGTGTGTCTATTCTCTCATTTCTGCAGTCTACATCATACCATTTAATTGGGTTTTTATAGTGAAAATATCTTTAATAATTTTATCCTATATTTTGAAATTAATAGAAGTGTTTTCTTTTTAATTGTTGATTAGTTAAGCTAATTAAAGACCGCAGTGATAGTTAATAGTGATCAGGTTGAGCCATTTGTTAACATTTTTACTTCCTTGGCTACTTTTATGTGCCTTCTAAATACCTTTTTCTCATTTCATTATAAAATTTCAAGTTTCAAAAATCAATTTGATTTAGATGAACAAATAGCAGTTTTTTTTTAACACCATTAACTTTTTCCATGCACGTTGTACTGGCCTGCTGTATATTAATTATACAGTTCAAAACAAGACTTCTGTTCAGTATTGTTTTTTGTAATATACATGTTGAATATTGAGCGCTTTCAACATTTAAATGCATTTAACAAGTAACGTTCCACAACATTTCTGATCAATTTTTATTTGTATGAATAATAGCTCAAAACATTAACAGACAGTTGTTTTTAGCTTTTAATATGTTAATTCCATACGCCAGGATTTTGAAAAACTTTCAAGAGGATCAAATAAAACAAAAAGAGTTTTTAAAACGGCAAATTTGATCATGTAAAAAGATTTCTTTGATTATGTGCTGGTGATTTGGTGATTGGGTTTAATTTGATGATAAAAAAAGGAAGTACAATTTTTAATAGAGAAAGACTCCTTAATAAGATATTTTTTACACTGTGCTTGATCATGAGAGTACCACACTTTTCATCGTGTAAATAACTTGGAATGCATAACATTTATTTAAGAATTATTACAATTATTCAGAATGTTTCCTAGTATTTCCATATCTGCATGGCAGAAGCTGGAGCCATTAAAAATTCATGTTTTGTTTTTGTTTTTTTCTTTTCAAAAACGTTCTGTGACACTGACTCAGGACACAACAGTTTACACAACAATTCCGTATATGCAACATATGCTGAGCTATGATTGGTTGGAATGGAGTTTTGTGGAAAACACGCAGTAGCATATTTACCTTTTAAAAAAGCAGGATCTCACAAAACAACAGATACTGCGTTGTTTGAATAATCAATTACGGGCTTATCAGTTGTGACAAAATAGATTTTAGATAGTTGCTTTTTAAAAATGGTGTTTATTGTAACCAAACTTTTCTCTTCAAATTCTAAAATAATACAATTTACAGCAGCTAAGCCATCATCATGTACTTTTAAAACTACTACAAACATAGACATCTCGGAAAAACTCATCAAATCCAAACTGTTAAATGTTATTATATTGAGAAACAATGTCTATATTAGTTAACGGTTTTGGGAGCTAAACCTAAGCATTTTTGTGTTCGATAAATGGTTTGTTGTGCACACTGATGGATTTGAAAAAGGTTTTCCATTCCTTCCATCTACTTCATATCTTAGTATCATCAGAAGCTTCAGCTCAATGTTTATCTTGTTGTCATCCATAATGTATTATCCTCGTTAGCCATCTCATGCTTCCTCATAACAAACTAATAACACTCCAGACCAATCTGAGATTTTAAAACTGAGAGACGTTCTGCCTTACAGTTGTCGTCCCATCTACTTACAAGAGAAAGTGAAAGCAATCAGGTACATGAATTTATTTGCTAATATGAATGTGTTCAAATATGTGTTGCCAAAGGTCTAACTTGGCTGGTGTGCGAAGCATTTTATGATATGTGGGTTGAACTCCGGCCAGGGAGGTTAAAGGGGTTTGGCTTACTTCACTGAAGGGAGTGTTTGGTGGAAAAACAGACAAGTTGTGATCCGTTTATGGTCAGTGTGCTAAGGCCTATTTTGTCCTCTCTCTTTGCCTCCTGAATAAACAGAATCTGTTGCCCACGGCAACGCCACAAGAAGCACAGCAGTGGCTCCATAGAAACCGCTTTTCGCCATTCTGCCGTCTCTTCACAAACTTCTCGGGTAAAGGGACGGTCGGGCTTGCCACACATTTCATACAGTACTCACAACTCTCACATCAGGCTTCGCTCACTCAGCAACCATACAGTCCTGCACTGCTCTTGCATCTCTCTCGTTCAGACGAAACATGCTCTCACTGTAAAGTGTTCTTGAGATGGTAGAGGAAAGACGGCGTTCTGACAGAACTGTGACTGTGATTTCACGTCATTTAGGGGCTGACCTTCTAAAGCTGACCCGGGAGGATGTCATCCAGATCTGTGGACCAGCTGATGGTATTCGGCTTTTCAACGCACTCAAAGCACGGTATGAGATTGTGTGTGTCCTCAACAGTTGTACCCGTCACCGTCAATTTTGCGCTACACCAAGCTATTGATTCAATGCTTTATTTTATTACTTTTTTGTAAGTTATTAGTATTGGTTTGAGCAGTTGCGTGTTTCCTAATTTACTTTAAAAACACACATACATTTACAATACAATACAGTTGAGGTAATGATAATATATTCTCATTTTGGTGAGGATTGGAGGACGGATTGCCTTTTAGAAAAATTACATTCTGGAAAATTACAACAAAAACCTCTAACTTAAGGCTTTAGATGTTAAAGTTTTTTTTGGTCTTTTTCTTTTTTTTTTTTATTAAAACTCCAGATCCCAAAATATATTTTGTTGCTAATATAATAATTTTTAGGATTAATTATTGATTCCCTAAATATTACTTTTTCAAGTACATTTGTGCAATGTTTATTGAATTAACATATTGTTTAAAAAAAACATAGTTGTGTTAATTTTTGTCCTGAGTTACTTTTTTTATACAGGGGTACTTCCTAAAATTTGTTTGTTGGAACTAAAAACACAGCCTTGCCTCTCTAGTTGTGCTAGACTGTGCTTGAGCGTCAACATTTTTTTTATTATACTGGCATTTAGATATTTAAAGTCACAATAATTCTGAAAAATATCTTTTATAGAGCAAAGGATTTATAAATAAATAATGTTTGAATAAAGTTCGATGTGTGTTTATTCAACATTTTTTTTATTATACTGGCATTTAGATATTTAAAGTCACAATAATTCTGAAAAATATCTTTTATAGAGCAAAGGATTTATAAATAAATAATGTTTGAATAAAGTTCGATGTGTGTTTACTGATAATTTTCATTCTTTTTTGTCCTGAATAGGGTTATCCGTCCAAGGCTCACCATTTATGTTTGCCAGGAGTCCCAACAGACTCGCGAGCAGCACCAGAAGCATGAGAATGGAGATGGCACTAACAACACCTTTTTTGGTGAGTACCCAATGATCCCAGTGATCCCAAGGTCATTGGTAGGACTAAGGGTCGGAGTTTGTCCTCTCCCATGTAACTCGTTTATTTTATCACTTCGTCTTCGGAAATCGTTTTATTTAGGTTCAGATTGGGTAATTTTTTTAAGTTTTACATGGAAACAAGCTCAGAGAAATGACAGAGCAATAAAAAAAAGTTCTGCTTTGCCATCTCACCTTGGTTTTTCATGGCCAAACAATGAAAGTTGGATTTTTAGTTGGTGTGCGTAAGAGCCACTGGGTTGAGCTAGATACACACTCTCTGGTGGACCTAAACAGGAAACGATTAAGAAGATTAACAGCGAGAAGAAGTGCAGAAGAACATGGACATTCAGATGCTCGTCCATCAAGAGTTGTTCGGCAAAGCCCACAAAGATTATAAAAGGGATGTCCCTGTTGTCCCCTGAGCACCACCTAAGACAGTGTTTCTCAAATATTTTCTGTCGCACCCCCCCCCCCCCCAGGAAGAAAAAAACACCCCCTCCCCCACGCGCAACTATAAATAGTATTATTTGTCTTTCAATTTGTTATAAGTACACCTCTACATAACACAGTATCCTTATTAACGTATAAGAGGAAAAATAAATAAATATGGACCAACTTACAACAAAGAATAGCCTTATTAACTGTAGCAGAAAAGATTTAAGGTGCATCTGAAATGTAAAAAAACCTTAAATACTTAATAAAACTAAACATTGTTTGACTGATCGTGATTGCTGGCAATATTCGGCACGTTTTCGCTGAAAAAACTCAATCGGTTTATCAGCGTGATTGGAGCGTAACGTCTTTAAGTGACGCCTTCATTTATTTGGCTTCATGCTGTCCGCTGCCAAAATTTTTGGACTCAGTAAGCACACCTGTCTCTCCTCGTCTCCCACCGTAGTCACAGTGAAGCCAAGCGCTACAAACGCGTCATATTTCCTCGTCTTAGCTTTCGGGAGACTTGTCTCTTTATCTCCTTCTCTCTCCGCCTGTCTTCTACACTTCGTGTCTACACTTCATTCTCTGCCAATGAGAGCGCCACTGCCCCCTAATGGAGTGAAAGCATGTTCCCCGAGGTCAGACGGAGCCTCGCGCCCCTCCTGCCCCACTTTTTGAGAATCACTGACCTAAGGGCAAAGAGCATCACTGTACAGCATTAAACAGCAGAGGTGTTTAGCTAGTGAAAAAACCCCCCTCAGAGAAGCCATCTGAGCAAGTGAATGTTACAGCTACCAAAAATTCAGACAAATGAAGAAATGCATATTTTTTTTATTTAAGGACCTTTTTATGGGGAGTTCTACAGATTAATAGAATTGCATTTGTGTTCCTAGTGTTATATTATTATATTCCTAGTGTAATTATCTGTGAAAGGGGTTCGCTTGAGTGTTCTATATTTTTCTCCTGACGTCAATAAAATATAAGTGCCTTATTTAATAAGTGCTTATTTCTTCCCGAAAATCGGTTTAAACCAGGCTTTTATAGAAAGTGAGAAATTGCTGTTAATACTAAGAAATACTAATAAACTTTACTTTACAATCTCTATGGTAGCATTATATGATTGTTCCTTTTCTACCCAATAGAAATATTCAACAGAAATTCCTGTTTAACCCAATTTAATCCACGTTAGGCCTTTCCGAAGCTGCTTTGAAGCAACTGCTTCTCATTGGACTGATTTTTTTTGAGTGGCCCAAGCAGTGGTTTTCAGTGACTGAGCTTAAATTAACAATAATTTATGTAACATTGCCTCTGTGTCTGTAAGTTTATAAGTTAAATACAGTGTTAGTGTATATACAGCATAGTTTTTCCTTCTTTAATGACCATTTTACTCAAGGAAAAAAATGGTCAGAAAATAGTCCCTTGAGGCTTGATGGCATTTGGGTGTAAAAAAATGATTTGCCATGTTGAGCCTTTATTGCGTCATCGTTCATCGGTGAGGTTCCAGGTCAGACTCTGGGTTGTATGTACAATGGGACTATAATATTATAATCTATAATATAATGCTTTATCACCAAATTCAGACTAACAAGTGAGGTTCGCTCAGCAGGGGGCGTGGCAGAAGGGTGGACGTGGGTGGAGCAAGGCTAAACGTCACTCAAAATTTAAGGTGATTTAAAGACATTGTTCACAATAAAAACTGCTTTTAGAAGGTTGTTAGGGATGTAGTGTTGGTATAAAGCGGTCATATTTTTTTTGGTTGTAGCCGTTTAGATTGGATAAAATCTTTGATTATATTACTAAAATATTTTTCTTATCATGGTTTATTATTATTATTAATATGCGCGTAATTATTTTGTTTGGTTATTATTTTAAACCCTATATAGGTGTGGTGGGAAGAGCCACAAGGCTCTTTTTTTTAATTTTTTTTTTATACCAAACACACCAAAACTCATAATATTCACTTTTGGATCTTTAGTTTTCATTTCAACAATGTCTTTGTAACTGACAATTATTTTGTAAAAAATCATTTTTGGTTAAATAAACAGACATAATCAAAGATTTGTGTGTGTGTGCGTGTGTGTTTGTGTGTGTGTGTGTGTGTTCAAACAGCTTGTTTTAAGCATTGGTCTGCTTGAACGGAAGATGCTGACACATTTAAGTAAAAAAACTGGCGAATTAAGGAGTTTTTAGGAATGAAGGAAAAGAATGAAGATGGAGTTTTTGTGTAGATCGGAAAGACATAATGCTTTGAGAATGGCACAATGCCACCTTATTTGTGGTCCTGTGTAGTTTGCGTCTCGTTAATTGTTCTTTGTCCAGTTCCAGTTGACTAAGTTACAGAACAATACTTCTTCGCTCTATCTTAGTGTACCACGCCATCTATCTGGAGGAGTTAACTGCAGTGGAGCTGACGGAGAAGCTGGCCCAGCTCTTCAACATCTCTCCACGTCAGATCAGTCAGATCTTCAAGCAGGGGCCCACTGGGATCCACGTGTTGGTCAGTGACGAGGTGAGCGCTGCTTACTTGTTTTTTATTTAATTGGGGTGAATTTCACAACACTATTATAAGAAAAAACTGTGCTTCCTTTACAAGCCTGGCAGGGATCAGCTCTCTTTCTCTCTCTCTTTCTCTCTGCAAGGCTGTGGTTTATTGAAGGACGCAACACTGATGAAGCATGTGAACAGCAATCCCTTCCTGTTTTTTCAACCACATTAACTTTGTTTAGATTTAATTGAGGGCAAACTTAGACCTTGTTTTCACACTCGGCTTCGATTCTTTGTTCTGAAGATGCATCCTTGAGGGATGCAAGGTACTTGTTTCTGCTGAGCATGCAGTGTACCATCAATCCACGGTTTATAGAGCATTTCCACAAATGGCCTCAAATAAGTTGTGCATCGTAATGGAGATCCTAAAGATTTAAGGGGAACACCACAGTTTGGTAAACCTTTGTAAAACGAAATATAAAGAAATGGTATTGTGGATGGTTTTAGATTGATTGTTGTATGATTTGTAGACGTTAATGGAAAACTGATGTCAAAATAGTTGTAAAAATGTTAGTGTTCTCATGAAAAATATAATAAATATACAAAAAGTATAATTACTTTTAAATTTTTTTCCTAAATCATACGCAAATATTTACTTTTTCTCCAAACAGATGATTCAGAACTTTCAAGATGAAATGTGTTTCGTCCTGGACACCATGAAAGGTACAATCAGGGTTTTTTTTCCTCATTAAAAATCGATGTGCATCGGTGTCTATAACAAGCATCTTTTCTATAAAATGTATTTTCAGCGGAGACAAACGATGGCTATCACATCATTTTGAAGTGAAAAGCACAGATGAGGGGAGTGAACCGGCTCCTGATATCTTCTTAAAATCAAACCTCTCGCCGCTCTCCTCCTGGTCCTCGGTGAAGATCACGTAATACAAACCAGCCCAGGAATGGAAGGAGCGACCGATCCATTTAAACCCTGTGCTGTGTTGCCTTTTGCCCTCCTGTGTACACTATCAAACAAATCAGAATTGATTTTTTACTAGCTTTTATTGCATCAGTTTGCTTTTTAAAGTGTCAGATGTTTATATTGTGGTAAGACCATACAAAGAGAACTGAATACAGTATTATTCATCGCCCCTCAAGTTTTTCATCTCCGTATGCAAGAGAGTCATGGGAAGTGTAGTTTACATGATTCACCAGATACGCGCTGGGTGAACAATAGAAAAAGTCTGGCGAGTGACTGTGGAAAACTGTTCCCAGACCTGTTCTCCTTACGTATTTAGCGCAGCTTTTAGCAACTGATCTGAAAAAGATCTATTGAGATGTTTCTTTGGCTATGTAATGGCAAGCATTGCAGCAGGTGTTGGTGGTTCTTCTCAATTCTTTGCAGATTTATATTTTAAGACCGTTGATCCTTAATCGACTGCAACGGTTGGGTGTGATGTTTAGCGTTGCCTCCTGTTAATTCTTAAGGTGCTGCCGCAAGCGCACATTATTTTTTTACTAGACAGGAGATGAACGGCAGCCGTGGGCATTATGTAAGTGCATCTTTTTATTTTCTTTTTAACACTTTTCTCTGTTTGTTTTTCAACAGCTGCATATGCTAGAATAGGTTTTACCAAAGTCAACCTCAGAGTTATCATTTTTACCCTACGTTTGTTTCGTTTTGGACCTGATCACTGATGCAGTAAATCTCTCAGTTGAGGTGAAGGGGAGAATCGTGGCCCTGCATGAGACTAAAGTAGCTGTGGTTAGTGCTAGACACAAACCAGACCAAGGTGGAAAGACGTGAGGTATTGTTTGTTGTGACCCTTTACTGTGTCGATGCAACGATTAAAATGACTTGACTTCAATTAATCTTTTATCTGGACTTTATCTGCATTTTAATAGCCATGTGGGTTTAAAGGGTTTGAACATTTTTAAACTTTTGTCATTTTACTACAAAAGAAGACTCACTATCCACATCACTATATTTTGGTCTTCGTCCCAGAAGTAAAGGTAAAAGGCTTTTCTTTAGAGTTTAGCAACGAAAGAGTCTGTGCACTATAAAATTTGTTTTGGAATGAAATTTGATCGGTCAGTTTTGTTGTAATACATCTCTGGTGTTAGTGTAGTCCTGTTTTAGTTATTGGTATTTTATTACATTTTGTTTTAAAGTCAAGTCTTAAATATGAAAGTTATATAATTGTTAAAAACGTTCTCAATGTTACTGGTATGTAAATGTAACTGGTCTAATCTGATTCAATGCTAAGCTACGCTAAATGGGCTGAACCAGAACTGGAGAACAGCAACACGGATTGCAATATGGTAAAACACCTTTAATCAACTTTGGGGAGAAATAGATCTTGAGATGATGTAGAAAATAAAACTACTTAAAAATATAATCTTTAGATGGTTTTTATTCCAGATCTGGTCATTTCTGGAAAGAAATGTTTAAAATCATGGTAAAAAATGCAAGTGATCTTTACAAACCTGTTGGAACTCTGATCTGATGAAATTGTGATCTGAAAGGGTAAATAATAATAAAGCAAAGAAAGGGGGGTCCATTACAAAACAGATTTAAAACGTAAATAATTTCATTAATTACCAAACGACTACCTATTGTAGTTTCATTTGATTTATAGATTAACTTTAAAATAGGGAATTAATATAAAACGATGGGTTTAAACTTGGATAAAAAATGTATAAACTGTTGGTTTATTAAGATGGCACCTACTGTTAATATCAGCAAGCAAACCGAATATATGTTTGAGAATGCTATAAATTGTGGTATTGATCCCATGAAATATGCCTCAAATAAAATCTGACTGGCAGTGTTGACAATGAACTAATTTCAACTTTTTACGCTCTAAAAATATAACTGAAGCTGATCTAAAAGTGAAAATATGACATGATGTATTAGTTTGGCTAGAAGGTTTGATGGACAGGCGCAATTCTACAAAAAACGAGTTGCCACAATAAAATGGCATTAAAATGGCTGCTTATCGTTCACAAAATGTTTTGTTCTTTTATTTATATTATTTGGAAAAAAAAACATTATTTTCTCTTTCAGCTCTGTATTCCGTTTAAATTACTTTAATACTTGCTAAAAAGTGGCTCAGACAGTTCGAAAATGACCCTACGTAGTTTCCATGGAAACCAAGCTGTCAAAAAAAGACGACTACAAATAGCCGTCTCCACCTTATCGTAACTGTGTCAGAAAAAGGGTTCGTTTGAGACCCAGCTGCCGTTTATTGCCCGACACACCCCTTGTTTCCCAATATAACCGCTCAGAGAAACCCTATCCGTTTTCCGGTGCGAGTAGATAACGTTTTGCTGCCTGCGCGAACAAAGGATTCTGCAGAACTACAATTCCCAGGAGCGTCCCTACCGGCTTGCTCGTGACGTCACAATAAGTATATATGGGTCTCGTGCAGCATTCCTTACTCTATTGTTACACTGTAACAAACCGGGGCAGAGAAGAGGCCCTTCGGGTCCTCGGGCCGTCGATCTTTCACGTTATTTTTGTTTTTCCGTAATTCGGGGTAGAAAAAACAACGCTGCGTTTTGTCCAGAAATAGCGCAGAACACAACCACCTACCCTGAGGAAAAAGCCCCGACGGCTCGGCTCTGTTAGCTCTTTTTCGGTGCAGACATTTTTAAAGGGACCACCTTGATTTCGTGGACGTACTGACACCGGGGTTAGTCATTTGTCCTGAATACAGTCCTTGTCTGCCTTCTTCTGCCCGGTTTACAGAGCTTGACTGCTCGCATTTGGGTTATTGGTGCACTTTACCCACATTTACAGTTAACGCAAGACAAATATCCATTGTTTTGGATTCTCAAAAATCCAGTCATCAGCGTATCTTCATTTAAATCCACATTTTTGACACCCAGCTCTTTCCAATTCGATGGGCTGAAGCCGCTTTTGTCTGTCATATTTGTAACCTTGTGGAAGTAAAAGCTAAAACAGCCTCTACAACCCAAAGAAAAGCTCCAGACAAGGACCAAGCAGCGGTTTAACAGCTCTCTCTTTCTGCACAAGGTAAGGTTTTGTGTTTCGTTTTTTCCTACGAAGATAAATAGCTTGATCATTGGACCGGTTGCAACACGACATTCCATTTTCTACTGACACAAGACCCCGGTGTCTGTATTTTCCAAATACGAGTTCAGCTCATGGAGCAGATCATATGTGATGTGTCATCCCATTGATAATGGGTCAGACTGTGGCAAGCCGTGGTCAAATATAGGCCAGCATCTATACTCACTGATCCAGTTGCACATCATTTTCTGTTATATTTTCAGTGCTGGCTGATTGGTTCGTTATACATTTAAAGGTACCGTATCATGTAAACTAGACTTTTCAGGCATTTGGAGCATGTTGTAGTATTATTGTTCCCTTATCAAAAACATGCCTCAAGTTATATTCAGGTTAGTTCATGCATGTGTTCGTGACCCTATTTTCTTTTTCTGGGAGCTCAAAATGGTTTAATTGCCGCAGCCATGCCAGTCGACCATAGCACCGCCCATTAACCAATCAGATGAACCACTAATGCATCTCAATGAAAAATGTATGCGCTGGCTGACAAGGAAGTGTGACCATAGCAGAACCATATTTTTACAAAAGTTAGTGTTTTTGGGTGAACTAATGATAAAAGAAAGTGTTTTTGGAAGTCCTGTGCCAAAAGTGTTTATTGGCTCATCAAAAGATGAATGTATTCATCAGAAATGGGTGGATTTTCTGTATGTGTAACCTTTTCAAAGTTATTTAGGGTGCAGTGATAGTCGAGAAATTTATTTTCAATATATGATATGGGACAGAAAGAAAAAATTGTATATATATTTTTGTGTGTAAGTAAGGGCTTCATCTGATTGGTAAGTGAGCGGTGCTATGGTGCTATTGAGCTCCCAGAAAAAGAGAATAGTATTACACAAACATGAATGAAACACAAACAATCTGAAAATGACCTGAGGCATGTTTTGTATGAGGTAACAACACTAAAACATGCAAGAAAACTTTAAGGTATGAACATCAGTGAAGGGTGTAGTTTTGCTTAGTAACAGTTAAATTTGGTCTTATTTTTCTATATTGTGTAACATTCCGATGCTTTTTTATGATTGGAATTAAATTGAGACGCATATCGCATTGTGAGCTGAGAGTATTGTTACATATAGTATTTATATAGTAACTACTGTCTGTACGCACATTTTGGTCTTTTATGATTATTCAGAAACTATTTCGTAAATTGGCCATTGTCCCCATTTGTTTAAGTATTGCAGCAAAACATAAAATCTTTTATGTTACATTTTTTAGAAATGTATCAATAGCTTTATCAGAGTTTTGTCAATCGATGAAAATGTTTTTTTGTAGGTTGCGGTGAAATTAACACAGCAGAATATGCCAACTTGTCTGGCATAAGTTTTATGCAGTGAATTACCTTCCAACCGCAACCCACCACCTGGAAACACCCTCACACACTCATTCTAACTCATACACTATGGACAGTTTTGTTTTTACCCAACTCACTTGTACCGCATGTCTTCGAGGAAACCGGAGCACCCGGAGTAAACCCACGTGATCACGAGGAGAACATGAGAACTCCACTCAGAAATGCTAACTGACCCAGCCGAGGCTCGAACCAGCGACCTTCTTGCTGTGAGACGACCGTGCTACCCACTGCGCCACCGTGACGCCCCTCAATAGGAATTGCTATTAGATAATTCTTAGGGGTAGAGATAGAACCACCAGATAATGCTCCCTTAAAGATTGTAAAATAAAGCGTATTAGCATGAGGAAACTGTTCATTTAAACTGATTAGTATTTTCTGATTTGTTATAAAAGGCCGGTTTCAACAAATTTTGTGGTGAAATAAAGCAACCAGTACACTTAATTTTTATTGATGTGGAAAAACTCGAAGAACCCTGAGTAAAACCCACACACACATTTAGAGAATAGATCTCCCCCAGTGAAGATCTTCTCTGTGAGGTCACGGAGAGCCTCGCTGACCGAGGCTGGTGCTAATCACCTCCCCATCATAAGCCTACTTGAACATAAGATCCATCAATGTACAGATGCCGGACAGCACCTGACAAAGCAAAAAGAGAAACAAACAAACTACAATAGTAACAGACAACATTTAAAAAAAGTGCATTTTCACACTGTCAATTCTGCAAAAGAATGATGTTATGTTTGTGTTGTAAGTCCAGGGGAGGTTTTTTTAGTGCTGACCAGTTAAAGAGGCTGACGCGTGTCAGTTCTGTGATTATTCATGCTCTCTGGTCCTCCTCAAATAGACCCCAGGATGTGTGTCAGGGCAGAGGCTCTGGAAACACACACAATCATAGCTTTAAATGACCTGTGCGGCATCTAATGCGTTTTGTTTAATCTTCGGATCAATGGCTTTCGCTCAATCTCAAGGATATTTAAATGAGGTCTTATCCGATGCGCCTACATACGAGGTCTGCTCGTCAACTCTTTCATATGGATTATGAGGCTCTAATCGTGCGCTCTTTGTTTTGCTTGTAATAGTTCCTAATAATAACCGCACGGTACAGTGTAGTGCATCTAAAACCTTTATACGTATAACTTACAGAATCAATTCCTACTGAGTGCTTCAAACAGTGTGCTTTGAGGTGCATTTGAGTCATTTTCTGCCATGTCATAGTTCATGTTAGATAGAGGTTAGCGTAGTTTTAATGATGGTGAATGAGGTTAAAATGTTCATTAAAAATATTATATTGTTTATTTACAAAATCGAGCCACTAGAAGTGTCATGTCCGAAATCTATAAGAATAACAGGTTTTGTCACTGGTTTAGTGTGGTCAGGAAAAAGTAGATCTTTGTGTGTGTGTGTGTGTGTGTGTGTGTGTGTGTGTGTGTCATCAGCCAACAGCCTGTGCTATACACAGTAAAATCTATAAATTCAACCGAGTTAAATCAACTCCATTTCAAGTCTATTTAGTCCTTCTCTATGTAGAGTTAGATTAACACTGATCATTGTACAGTAAAACATCTAATTGTGTTTTTTTATGTTAAAAAACGAACAGAGTCGTTGGATTAACATAATTTAATTATGACATACATTTACAAATAATCGATTTATAATTTCTAACCGTCTTTTGAGTAGATTGAGTCAAATAGAAAAAATCTAAATCAAAAGATCAAATGATATGAAGTATGAAGTAATTAACTTGTACACAATTTAATCTCGTTGGATCAAACAGACGAAACACATTTACACTCAATTGATTTATAATTTCATGACTGATTTCAGACTGAAAACATCATTTTGGTTTTTCACCAAGCGGCATTTTAAAAACATAAAAATGTGCTTAGGTTTTTTTTTTTTCAAATATTCGGATGTGTTTCTATTTCTGCTACAGCGTTCAAATTGTAGGGCCAAAATTTGGCAAGAAAGCATGGATTCATCCTACACTGGTCCAACCCGGTACTAGCATGGTGTACCTAATAAAGTGGCCGGTGTATAAACAAAAGACAGCTTATATATTAGATAGCTTAAACTTGGCAATCTTGGTATGCTTCACTAAAACTCTCCATAATTGAAGCACATTTTTACTAGCTCACATGTTAGTAGGATTTTGGTTCCTCTCGCTGCGTCACTATGATGCACCGCTATTAAAGCATGTGTATGATTGTGAGCCGAAATAAAAAAAGCATTTCTTGTTTCTATGGATACGGTTCATTCATGAGCAGTGCGCTGTGTGTCAGACACTGATTCAGTCTCTCTATTGTTTGCTGCAGATGGTTTTGATCTCTCAAGGGTACACTGATTCTTTTGTGAGAAAAGCGGATTTTGTTAGTTAGATGGGCTTTGAGGTCAAGGTTATTGGGATTAGACATTGAATGGATAATTTGAAAAGAAAATTAGTTTAAACGGAATGATTTTAATGTCAAAATCTTAGCGTTTACTATCAAAATGAATAAAAAGTTAAGGTTTTTACAAACCCTCATGCCAACATTACACATTTTTTTCTTCATATGAGTCAATATCGATAATTATCATGATAAATGTCAAATCTTTAAAATTGCTCTCAAGTGAAAGTTGGTTAAAACCACAAGTAAACGCCTGATTTGCACACTTTTTATTGTTAGAACATGGTAAAAACGTTCCAAACGGGATCAATGAATGTAAAGTTATTGTATATTAAAAGAAATTTAAAATAATATATTTTCAGGGAAAGATTTTTAAATTTGGTCACGTAGACAAGGTGAAATTTCTTTTTTATGTAACACACGAGAGCATGTGCAGACAATTTCAGAAGAATTGGTTAAAGAAAAGTACTTTTTCTTAGCCTTTAAAAATGCCCTCAAATTATCTGGAAATCATCTGAGGTGTTGTTTTCTGCATCTTCGTGATGAGAAAGAACTGTTTCTGAGCTCGATAAAATTACAACAAAAATGTTTAGGTAAAAAAACAACCTAATTTAAGTGTGTAATGGAAATTTTGTGCTCTTACATTATTATTATAATGCCAATATAGATGCGAATTTGGACACTAAAGGACACTATACATAATCAGAATTTCCGTGGGATCTTAAAAAGTCTCAAATGTAAAAGCCCACATTTAGGCATTAAAAAGTCTTAAGTTAATTGTTTTAGGTCTTCATATACTTTTCACAGGTCTTATTTCTCTGATGTCCATGTAAAGCTCATCTTATATATGATTTTTGTTGTTGCTTGGGGTTGTCAGGGATTGTGAAAAGGCTCCTAAATGCTAAAAATATGTAAAAAGTTTGGTTATGGTTGCCACAGTCTGAGTTTGAAATAACTTTCTTAATTCTCAAAAACTTAAAAGTGATGGTTCTTGTTTCAGAGTTTAAGAAAATGCTCATGAACACTCATAAAACATTAAAAGGGATTGTTAGAGTTACCAGATATTAAAATGAGATATTAAAAAATATATGTAATTGTGAGGGTTGCCAGAGATTGACACTCATAAATATAAAAAATTATGTGTACCATGTATATACATGGTTAAAAGGGCTGCCAGAGATTGCAAAAACATGCATACATTTTCAAAATCATATAAGTGTTTGTTGTAGTTGCCAAAGATTGAGAAAATCCTTCAAAATGGTCTTCTAAACCTGCAGAAACATAGATAATAAACAACAAGCTACAAGACAAAATCCATGCCTTTTACGACCAACAAATTGAGCGAATAAAAATATTTAGTTTTATTGAATTAAATTTTTTAATTTAAAGTAACCCATCCCAGTGTTCTCACACAGCAGTGAACAAACCCACCGTGAGCACTCACCCGGAGCAGTGTGAGCCATGGCTGCGGGGCCCGGGGAGCAGTCGGGGAACTGGTGCTCGCTCGAGGGCTCCACAGCTGTGGTTGTTGAAGATGGAGAGTGTTTCATCACTCACACCACCTTCAACTCGGTGGATCTTGGGCTCGAACCTGTGACCTTCAGATCACAAGTTGATCTCCTTCTCCACCAGACCACAACTGCTGCAGTCAGCTACATTTACTTCTGTGGATTCATTACCAAATGCAATATTTCAGGCTGTGCGTTTGCCAGGAGTTTGTGTGTGCGTGTGTATTTGCCAGTAATACTCTGTCCATCTGTCTGACAAAAACTTTATGTAACATCTTCAGACGCAGTGTTTCCATGGAGACAGTGTCATCTCGCGGTCTGAAGCGCACATTCGAGGAGGTGGACAGCGGCTCCCCGTGTTCCACACCCAAAGATTCAGACGATGACATCTCCATCAGTGACAGCGCTGATAGCTGCGACAGTCTCAACGCTCCCTCCAGCTCCCTCACACGTGAGAACTTATCCTACCAAGTCACCACAGACACTCCTATTGTTTTTATATGTTACTTTCTGATCTATTTTTTACAAAAACCTCACTGGATTTCAATCAATCAATCAATCAGTCTTTATATAGCGCTTCTTTAGCAGTTGCTTTCAAAGCAGCTTCACAAAGTCCTCGTTAGGATCAGGTGGAGTACATAGGAGCTCCCTCTGTGAGGCCCCTGGGAGCCTCGCTGACGGAGGCAGGTGCTAATCACCTCCCCAGCATAAAGAACATACAAACTTAATATCCATCGACGAACAGTTCGCCGGACAGCCCCTGAAAAAATAAAACAAACAAAGACAAAACAGAAACTAACAAATGGAGAAACAACGGTTAGTAAACTGTAACACAGACAACAAACAAGTGATCAGCATCAGCTGCAGGAGGAGAGATAAATGATGAGGAGAGCTTAGAAAGGAACATTGAACCACATTGTTTTTTCAAACAGTTTGTATGTATATGGTGCTCAGACACCAGATCTGTTTAGACAAAAACCAAGAGATAATTATTGGAATGCCAGTTTAAACAGATATGTTTTTAATTTAGTTTTGAAATCTGTGAGCGTAGCTGAGCTGCGGACATCCGGTAGTTTATTCCAGAGCTTTGGGGCTCTATATGAGAACCCTCTTCCACCTCTTGTGGATTTACTAACCTTCAGTATAATCAATAGTCCTGCTTCTTGTGATCGGAGAGAGCGAGCTGAAATATATCGTGATAGATTTCAGAAACAGAAAGAAACCTATCATTATATTTTTCAAGAATTTTTAAGATTCAAATAGTTGTACGTGATGGGTGCATTTTTCCCACACAATGAAACCATAATTAAGAGCTAATAAATAACAATTTTAGGGTTCTACATATGGATTTTTACCTAATTTGGTATCAAAGCTTACTAGATGCACAGTTATTGAGCTAGAAATCTGAAATTTGTTTAACTTGAAGACACATTTTGACATTTTATAAAATACAGCTGAACGCTTTTTAAATTAATTGTATATAAAATGTATTGTCTGTGCCAAAGAGAAGCCATTAAAAACAAGACTTGAGAAAAAAATTCAACCGTGTATAATGCAGGTTCTGTATCCTCAATAAGGTTACAGGCAAGTGTTCTTTTTTTATTTATTTGTCAGGAAACAGATTTTTTTATCTGTATCTTCAAATTTCATTGGAGAGAGTAGCAGCACAGATTTTTAGCATAATTTCTGCTTACCCCAGTGTTGAGTCTTCCAGAATATTTAAATAAATGCTGCTTTTCCCCTTTTTTGGTTTAGATCCTTGGAAACAACTTTACTCCCTTTGAAAATGTAAAAATACTATTTTTCACAGTTTTTCCACAGAAAAACTTAGCGACAATGGGGGTTTTACATTTTTGGATCCAGATGGATCTTGATTTTTATAACTGCACACTTGGCTTACATACTTTTTATAAAACTGCACATAGTTACAAATTTTTCCAGGCAATGTTTAAGGTTGTTAGGGTTTTATTGGCTTCATTTATTGATGCAGGCACGCTGTTAATCGCTGCTGTGAGGCGCCTGTGTACCGATTGGTACAGTATAAGTTTTTTTTTCATGAATCTCGATGCATCTATACTGCACACTTTCATGCCAATATCTCAAGCTGTAATAGAGAGACTACTTCATGCAGAAGACATGTGAGAACATCATATTCGTCAAGTGATTTTGTATCGTCAAGTGATTTTGTTGTTGAATCAGGGTGTGAGATGTTCAGAGGGATTACTTTCTCTGCTGACGTTGGAAACGGATGCAAATACTTTAATTTTGTCTACAAGACTCTAAGATAAATGTGAGTATCACATGCATTCCAGTTTAGACTCCTACATTCCGCATCTGAGTGTATGTTCAGTAATGTCTCAAACCTGTTTTCATTTTGGCGTGTCATACGTCATTGTTCATACATTCAACGATTAATCAATTTGTAGATATTCTTTTCTGAAGGTGATATTTTAGATTGAGAGGTGATGTTCTATGTATGTTTTAGACAATACAAGATATTTAAATGCATTGGTAAAAATCACAGTAATCAATATGTGAAAATGTAAAATTCTGGAACAATATATTTAATTTTTTCTCTTCTTTGTAGACAAACTAAGGTAGACTGGTGCTAAACCCAGGCATAATCTTCGTAAAGAACAATACGACACAAAGAATTTGTTAGGCTTTTGGCCATCAAGGCGCGTGTCGTGGATGTCCCTTTCCACTCCTTTCTGTCTCTGATCGCAGCGTTCTCAGTCTCGCTGTGTTTTCTCTTGTGCCGGTTCCTGGTTTTCCCAGCCTGTCATGTGACTCCCTCGCACTTCCCTGATAGGTGGTTGTGTTGTATGCGTGTTTGTTTATGTTCTCACTTCACCTCGTGGCTTGTTGCGTCAGTCTTCGTCCCGTGTCTATTTTGTCTTTAGTCCCTTCAGCTGTCTTTCTGCGCGCCCTCACTTATTAGTCTCCCTTTTTAGACCGCTGTGTTTGTGTTGTTCTTCACGGGTGCATTAATTGTCTGTGTGTGCGTTTACCAATGCTCTAGTCCATGTGATGTCTGACTAGTTATTTTGTTCATTTGTTCCGGCTCCAGTGATCAGTGTTATTTTTTATTAGCCTTGTTTTGCCCCCTCGTGGGTCTTTTGTTTTAGCCATCTCTTTCCTTTGCCTTGGTCTTTAATAAAAGAGCTTCTCAAGTCAAGCTGTCTCTCCATATCATATCAATCCTTTAACATACACCCCCGAATGTGACAGAATTATGCAGTGAAAATGTTTGAATTGTAATTAATTAAAGCAATGTTCGTGTCTCCGCATGTGCAGTGGGTAAATCACATGAGGTAGCAAAATCTGATCCAACACTGGCGGATATTTCAGAATACATAGTATAATAATAATAATAATATTGATAATAATAATAATAATATAAGTCGCTTTTCTGCATTTCCGTACGCTCAAAGACACTTTTCAAACTACAGACCATTATTCATTTACTCCACTTTCACACGAAGGTGGTGATAAGCTACCTTGGCAGCTCGGACAATCTGACAGAACATGGCTGCCATTCTGCGACTACGACCTCCTGACCACCAGCAAACACACCCCACCAGTCTCACAGTCATACAGGGCAAGGATGGACCTGGCAGGGATAGACTTTCCAGCTAATGATTAGCTGCTGCCAATATTACAGAGAATGTAGAAATAAGAAAAAAATGATGTTTCTGTTGCAAAGTTCTGTTAGTTTCATTTTTGTTCCTGAGAAAATTCGTTCATTCATATTTTTTGCTTTCATTCCTTGAACCAGGTTCAGAGCCTCGCTTTAGAGTACAATGTCCTTGTCACTGCACCAAGGCCATAGAGCCTACACATACCATGGTCAGAATCCAGAGCTGGTCTCACTAGCACCTTTACCCGCAGTAACCTGTTTTTCCCCAAGTAGTCTTCTCTATAAATACTCAATCCTGTTTGGTTTTCCGGACAACAGTGTTGGGTTCCAGAGTGATCTGGCTAGAGCATTCTGGGACCAATAGCCGTGTATATGAAAACCAGATTGTCTGATATAGGTTGAGAGAGGCTAATTGTAGAACAAAACAGTGTTTCATTGTTAAATACAGACTATCTTTCTTCTGTCTGTAGCTGCCTCCATTCTCAGAAGACACAAAGTGTCTTTAGGCCGCAAACAGGTACGCTTTGACGCAGTCACAGTCTACTACTTCTCCAGAAAGCAAGGCTTCACTAGTGTGCCCAGTCAGGGTGGAAGCTCTCTGGGAATGGCTCGACATCACTGTGCAATACGACGGTACACTCTCGGGGAGTTTGCACGAGAACAAGAGAGTAGCCACAAGCATGTACTGCATCAACATTTACGACAAGAAAAGCTCAACGCTCGCAAATTAAAAGTAAGTCATTTCTCCCCTTTCTAATCTTCAACAAACTCAAGGAGGCAAAGTTTATAACAAACTTTTGTTTCAGCTGACAAGGAACGGAACTGTTGATTGTCCCGAAGCTGAGCTGCTCACATTGGATGACATTTCCGATGAGGATCTGGATGTCGAGAGCGTGGAGGTGGACGATTGCTTCTTTCTTCAACCTCTTCCCACCAAGCGCCGTCGGGCGCTGCTTAGGGCCTCTGGTATTGGTCGTATAGATGCCAGAGAAAAGTCAGAGCTGCGTACCATACGTCTGTCACGAGAAGAGTGTGGCTGTGACTGCCGCTTCTACTGCGACCCTCGGCACTGTGGATGCAGCCAAGCTGGAATAAAATGCCAGGTAGGACTCTTAACTATGTAAATGAGACGTGGTGAAAACTGTAATTAGTTTGGTGATCAGTGGCAGATCCTGGACTTTACAATATGGGAAGTTCATTGTGGAATAAAAAATAAATATATTTATATTTAATAAATTAATTTACAAATTAAAGGGCCTTTTACTGATTTAAGTAATGTTTTACATTCAGATTAGATTATTTTATGAAAAATAAATTAACTAAAACTAGGCTACTTTGTCATGTGGGATTTAATACACAACTTATTAGGTTTGTACACAATTTATATTTGTGAAACATTTTAAGTAGTCGATATCTTGACATTGTCAATTGTATTTAACATTCTTTACAAAACATAGTATGAGATGCTTTTGAACAAAGACAATATCTTTAAGTTGACGCTGTCCCTTTAAGAGCTATTGACTTTAGAGCCGTATTTCTGAGCTTGTTACCATGTTTGTAAGTTTATGAAGACTATAGACGAATGTATTTGCTAGCACAAAATGAGTCTGGCCCTGCTCTTAGCTCCTCTGTTGTGTTTTATCAGAGCAATGTGGATTTTTATCAAACTCAGAGTTTCTCAAGATTAAAGCGGAGTTCATGGTATAAACTCTTTGCTTGCATAGAGAGCGAGAAACATATTCTGGTTAATGCAGAAAAGGAATATTTTGACTAAAACATATTTTGTAGCTTGTTGTCTATGCTACACAGATTAAAAGATGTCTAATTCCTTCATTAAGAAAGGTTAAAAATTGAAGTATTGAGCCAAAAAAATAGTAATATTTGAATCAGCAACTAACTTTCCTAAGTAAGATCTAATGATTTTCTTCTGAAATTATCTTGTGCTTATGGAAAAACATCCTTCAAAAATGTAAAACCAAACATTTTAAAGAAGGTACACTTTAGCATTTATTGTGGCACAGCAGATATACACTGGGTTGATGCACATTGTGCTTACCATCAGTTAGTATAGGAATCCCCACATCTCTGATGATGATTTTTCAGTATTTAGTTACTAAAAGCCAAAAACATTTCCCACCGGATGGCTTGACACATAACCTGAAAAAAAACAGCATCTCGTATGATTTTCTCTTAATATGACGTTCAACTGCAATGTATCAGTTCTCACAGCAAACTTTCAATCAAAAAGAATTGTGACTGATTCATCCAATCAACTACAAAAAAAGCTTTGCTCCTAGTAACTCCTACTGTCGTAGACCCCCAGTGAAGCTAAAGCTTAAGAATGTTGTCACGATAAGCATTTTATATAATAATAATCATACTCTACACCTCAAGACCCAGCTTTACTGGGCATTCACATCAAGCGACAAACAAGCAAACAGAACACGTCTTCCATACGTTTTCTAACCCGGGTTTTACTCGGGGCACTCTCAAGAGGTCATCATCTCCCTTCGTTTACGAGAACGGCGAGGATCTAGCTCGTCGGGGAGGAACAGATCAAGGAATGACCGGACCGGAGCAAACTTCCACCTTTTCCTTGACTGTCCCCCTCTTCCTCTCCTATTCCTTTCTCCTCTCCTTAAAAAACATTCCCTCAACTTTTTCCATTTATTTCTGCACACTTCCTCTGATAAATAAATTAACTAGCATGCTTAGCTTTAGCTAGCATCGCGACAATATAAATACATATCAAGTTTATTAATAAAAAATGTGTTACCAAAGTCAGCGACCCCCTCACCCACTTCAAACAAGGTACTTTTTGTGTCTACATTGATAATAATATGACGTTGAGTCATACAATTCTGGGTGGCCACAAACTGCAACAATATTTTAGTACTCCATTGTTGTTTTAAATGTTCCTGCTTGATAAAAATCCCTTCTCTACAAAAGCAAGCTCTTGATTGGTTGCCGCAGACGCAAAGTCCTTCCGAGTTCAATTTTTTCAACTTGGACGATCAGTCATGCGCCTCATCACTCTCGTCCACTACTCTGCGGAATTGACATATGCCGCATGGTCCGGACCATTTGCTCTGCGGAATGCATCTTTACATAGACATTTACAGATAAATCAAATGCTCTTCCCAGATCATTCGCGCTTTTTGTGTAAGCACCATTAACGGTCTGGGCTGCTAAGCTCAGCTTCCCGAGCCGAGGAGTTAATTGTAAAGGAGATCGGCACTCAGTCCTGCATCAAGTTGTTTTTTTTTTTTTTACATTTTAGGGGATGCTCAGGTTCCCTAGCTGTAGTAGAGAAGCCACCCCTGATGGTGATATACCAACCAGCTCTTAGAGTAAATCTTTTAGCTCTTTTAGGGTAAGATACTGGTGGAAGGTTGCTCTCAAGAAGCAGTATTCAAAAGACAGACACTTATTATCTTTTACCTTATTCCGTAGGTTGACCGGATGTCCTTCCCTTGTGGTTGCACTCGTGATGGTTGTGGTAACGCTGCTGGGCGCATTGAGTTCAACCCTCTCCGTGTGCGAACCCACTATCTGCACACTATTATGAAACTTAATCTGGAACAGCGTACCCTGTTGGGTGTCGGATCAGGAGAGGACTGTTTGGAAGAAGCCGATTTAGTTTCCTCACCCTCCCTATCCCCCTTGAACTCGGATTTGGAAGTGGAAAGCAACAGCATTCAGGAGCTGCATGTGGACAGTCTGGTGCATGAGAACGAAACTGCTGTGCTTCACCTACAGAGTGCAGAGGAACGTGAAAGGAGACTAGAAGAAGAGGAGCAGCAAGTCAAAGAGATGCAGACAGCTGATCCAACCGTTTGCCTCCTACAGGGTGCTTTGAGCAGCCAGGGTCGGATGGTGGGAATGGATGGTGTTGAGGAAGTCCTTCTTGAAGGCCCCTTTCCCGAAGGTGCCACCCTGCTTTGTATCACAGAGAATCACGCAGATGATCAGAGCGAGCAGACCCTCCTCAAAAGCAATGCTTCTGTTCTCTACTATCAGATGGATAATGTAGAAACCACAGAATTCGAGACACTGTCTGCCAAAGTAGAGAACGTCCCAAACGAATGTGGAGATCCAGAGATAAAAGGTATTCATCAAAAACAAGAAACCTGCAGGCAGGATTCAACTAATAGCTTTTCTCTTGAAGGATCTCCACTTAGTAAAGATGGGCTTGAAGAACAGCCTAGTCCAGAACAGGTATCATATAATGGAGAATGCCTTGATACGTGCCTGGCACTGGAAGAAAAGGAAGTACTTCCTCCAGAAGTCTAATGCCCATCATCTCTGCAGATGTTTTGCACAAAGTTAGTCATTCAATTCAAAGAGAGCCTACTCCACACAGTGCAATGTATCACAAGACTGCATAATGTTATTACATGTGAAAGTAACTAGTTTCCTTCATGGGTTTGTATCCAGTTTAGCTGAACATAAGCATGTACTGTATTTGAAAATTCAACTAGGTTATCTGTGTTTAAATATATATTAAAATGTCTAAACAAAAAGAAGAAACTTAAGAGCAGCAGAGATCCTGATCTGGCTAGTGTTTATTGCTTGATACTTATGGGGAAAAGTGGCCTTTCTGTCGAGGAGCAAGCATTTTCAGAATTATCCAGAGGCTTTAAATGTCCTTAACTTCGTGTGGAGAACACTGACTCAGTCAAACAAGTATTCGGCACTGTCAGCACTGTTTGGGTACTACCCTTGAACAACAACTTACCAAAATGGTGTTAATGGTCAAAATCCACCCTGGTCGCAAAGTTAGCAATTAAGGCCGCTTCACATCTATCCGTATATTCGGTGAGAAGTTACATGCGTGAACACACCTCGATTGGAAAAGCATTGGCGCCGATGGCACATCACAAATCTGTGCAAGCGTTTGGTGGGAACGAATAAGAGTTCAGCTCTGCCATAACGAATCGGGTTTTCGCAAGAGAACCAATGAAAGCTGGCTGTTTTGATGACGTAATTGGGACATTAAAGAGCTGCTGCATGGCACTTGATACACACTCCTTCTTCACTCTCACGACAGAAAATAGCACCAAAGAACTATGAGATGAACAGTCAAGGAAGAGATTGCCAAAGAGGAGAATATAAACATCCAGAAGCTTGGTGTCTGACCAAGAGTTGTTCAATAAAGCCCTCAAAGATTATAAAACACCCGACCATGTGGATGTTGTCCCTGAGTAATGGAAAAATTCGTTCAACTTAGTGCTTTTGAGTCTTGTTCATTTATGAGAACGATTCACTTGAACGATTCTTTGTATCATTCATATTGCGAAAAAATTTAATCTAATTGCAAAACGTTACAACAAAGACCCAAAAGTAGAGCAAAAAAACACTAATATAAGTAAATAAAAATGCTTATCTGTGTCTTCTGATTATTAACAGTGTAATCACGCAACAAAGAAAATTATTCACTCTGTGAAAAGAGCTATTACTAAGAGTTGGATTCATTCATTTCACGAACGACACAACACTACACATGAGCGCCAACCAATGGCAAGGAGTTTCACTGCATCCACTTTTAACACCAGCTTGCGAAATGCACCCTGCAGAGAAGCCATTCGAGGATTTGTGCAAATCTGAGTTCGGTTAGATGTGAAGGGGCCTTTACACAGGGCTGATGCTAATGCTAAATCAGTGCTAACTTTAAGAGATGGGTTGCCAATTTTGAAGGAGAGGGTTGTTTTTAAGCACCCTTCCTGTGAAAAGACCTAACAATCCTGGAAATACTTGGTTTTCATGTACTGTAAGTGTTTTGCTAAGAGCTAGCATGAAGAAGAGCGAAAAGTAGCTTGTTCTTTGTATGCACGCCGAACACTTGATTCATTTGAACTTGCTGAAAACTGGATCAGGAGGACAGACGAATGTGAAAATGTTTTGCTCGACAGTTATGTACCAATTTGTCAATGTCTAGATTTGATGCCGTTTGAAGCTATCCGTCCCAGTTTGTAGACTATTATTTATTTAAATGTATTGTGAGGGTGGGGACAATATGTGTCGGAGTACTGTCATCTACAATCATTTTTGTCTGTGTCCGTGTTCATTTTATTGCGAATAATGCTGCTTTTTGCAAAAGCAGCCCTTTAAAAATTGGTTTTTTGAAGTATGCTACCAATAACATTTTAACATTAAAAAAAAATACATTGCATTTTAAAATAATGTACTGTATACAGACACATGGTTTTGTTTTACTACCTGTATTTTAATTTAATAAGAAAAAAAACACATATAAACATAAATATTACAGCATTTTACAAAAATGAAAATTTTTGCTGTGAATGTTGTTAAATGACAAGGACATTGTTAAATATTTTTTGGTCTATACTCATTTTTAAACACATTTAAGTTCACCTTTCTGTACACTAGCTGGTACTCTAATCACTTATTAGCGTATTTGTTTATTGATGAATTTTAAATATGGCGATGAAGGTTTTTACATATGCTTTCTTTGTTTTTGTCTTTTTAAAGTTAGCTAGTCTAATACAAACCAAAATTTTAGCTTAACACAAAAAAGTATACAGTGATCATGCTAAATTATTGAAACATCTGAAGAAATCAGTTTTTTTTATGTGCCTTTTTTTGAAAAAATTCTTATGAGCCGGTTTTTGCGGGTGCAGTATGGGATCATCGTCTTTCAAAAGGTGCTTATATTTTAGAATTAACATGGGTTGTACAGGAAAATGTTGCCTTTAAATCAATTTATGATTTCTTAATCAATAAACCTTCCTTTTTTTGTCATGGGTAAAGTGAATACTTTATAATAAAAGGATAAAGTAAACATTATCTTTAATTTTTTGACAGGAGAAAAATATGAGAAAATTCAGACTGACGAATTAGACAAGAATAATTTTTTGTTATGTTACGGTGTTTCTAAATGTGTTTTATATCTCACTTGCTTTGAGAAAGTCCGTGTCTGTTTACGGTATGATCCTAATGTACTGTATGGTTTCTGTGTTGCAACGTGCTGATATCATATCATGCCATCTCACATTCCTGCTCTCAAGATATTTGTCCTGAAATGGAAACTGACATTCTCGTGGTCTAAGAGCCTTGCTATTGACCAAAACAGATAAAGTATTGTTTTTGTCAACTTGAAATATTATTTCCCACCTGTGGTCTAAAATCTAGTGTCTTTGAAATGAGTCTTCAGGTTCACACCACATGTTTTCCTAATAAAATTAAAGATGAGGTATGTGATTTCTTTCAAGTGCCAAATGTTGGTTAGTACCAACCCAAACTCGAAGCCAATCAGCTACATCAGTTGAGCAAGCTGTTTGGTCTTGTTTAAATTTAAAAGTCAACGCTGGCTCTGAGAAATCGCACACTGCACCTTTAACTCATGTTTAAGGGTAAGCAGATTTAAGGCTACTTGTGTAATGGAAACCATGTACATGTTAGGTTTGTTTGTTTGTTTGAATGAACTGCTTTCATATTAAGGCAGAGTGGTGTTCTTGGCTGCGTGACTGAGTCAAGCTAACTGTTGCCCACACAAAAGGAGACGAAAGACAAAGTTTTATACAAAATGTGAGTGAAATAAAACCTTTAAGAAAATCCACAGTGTTGCCCATCTTTGAAATCTATTCATTCATTCATCTCATGTCGGCTTTCTTCCCTTTCGGGGTTGCCACAGCGGAATGAATCGCCAACTCTCTGGCATATGTTGTTACGCGGCGGATGCCCTTCCAGCCCGCAAACCCATCGCTGGGAAACATTCACACAACACATTCACACTTTAACACTATGGACAATCGTTCTTACTCAATTCACTTATTCCGCATGTCTTTGGACTTGTGGGGAAACCGGAGCAACCCGGAGAAAAACCCACGCGATCACGGGAGAACATACACACAGAATTGCCACCTCCCCAGCCGAGCCTAGAACCAAGCGACCTTCTCGCCGTGAGACGACCGTGCTACCTACTGCACCACCGTGACGCTCTTTGAAAAATATGATAAATTAATTTACAATGTATATATATGGATATCTATCTGTTGTTTTTATGGATTGTCAATGTTCTAATGATTTTTGTTACTTCATGATATTTGCCTACTCTCTCTAGTATGTATGTATACTATTAGACAATATATACTATATACTGTTTACAAAAAAACATATATTTCTAAAAAAAAAAAAACACTCACAAAAAAAGCATACACACATTAAGTGGCACGTTTAAGCTGTTTTACCATATACTTAAATTTCAAACATCAACCATACCTACATTCTCACCAGCTCTGGTGTGTTCGCTAAATTTTCAAGCCCTCAAAAGTTTGACTGAAGACAGTAAATAATAATAAATAATTAATTAAACAGAAAGACAGATAGATAGATAATCAGAGTAATTACAATAGAATCCCACATATCTGACACTTGAGCCCTATTTAGTGCCAAGTAAAAAAAAACTTCATCGTAATTCAAATACGTTGGCTATTGCAACAATAAAAATGGTCTAATTTTCATCTAAAAAAAACAAACAATAATTATTTATATACTTTCACATATGTTTATGCTAACACGAGAAGAATAATCTTGCAGTTTACTCCAACTCTCTATGTTTCCACTCAGTCCACTAGAGGGCGAGTCTCAACCAAGAATGAAGCCATTTAAATCATGCAACAGTAGTTGCCAGGCTTACTTTTATACCTCTTCCTCAGTCACCTGTCTGAACTTAGGTACATTTTAGTCTTTTTCTAAGTCTATACTTGTTATTTGCGATAGAAAAAAATAGTTTCTTTACAAAGGGGACCAAATATGACCATATTTTACATTGAAATGTATCGATTTAGCAGACGCTTTTGTCCAAAGTGACTTACATAAGGGATGAGACAATATGCAATTTGTTACACAGTCAAAGTCTATCTCATGATATCTCATGATTTTACTTAACACTTCCAAAATACTTTACAGAACAACAAATAAATACTCAAAAGGAGTTTCAAATGAAGCTGTAATCTGTTGTCTTCAGTTCAGATATCAAATGTAACCAATTAAAACAATACTCCTTCCTCAGTCACAATTAGTTTCCAGTGTTCTCTCTTGTTGCAGTTTATCAATTTAAAATTAGTTTTAGGTACCAAAACAATTGAGACAAAGATTGGTACAAATGAAAAGCAGTGAAGCGTAGAGTCTGAGGTGAATCCATGTCGATAAAGGCAAGAAATGATTCAAAATGAAGGTAAAAGATAGGTAGAATAGAGCAAAAAAGGTAAGAGTCAATCTGACGTATGTCGGATCAATTATTTAATTTGGTTCATCTAATATGGTATTTTACACTGCTTCATGTGGAGAACAGTGACGTTTTTCCTGCATCCACTCAAAGGCAGGAAAGAGTTTGGAAAAACGTTGACCCAGGTTGTCTGCTCTCTCTCTCCTGTGCACTTTTGGTATGAAAAACAATATCTGTCGAAGCCTGAGGTGATGTGGCTTGTCTTTTATTATTTGTAAAATATGAGTAGATATAGATGTCCCCTAAAAACGCAAAGATCTGAGAAATAATGTGACAGCTGTAAGAGAAATGTCATTCATCCATCACTTCCTGTCTGCTGATATTGTGTCCAGCTCTGCTTCTAAAAGCCGGAAGATACAAAGGACTCGAGATAAGTATTAAGCAATGACTGCAAAACAATGTAATAGTAGAGAAATACCAACACGCTAACGTGTTTGCTAAATAACAGGAAACAATGCGAATACAAAAACAAAGTGAATAAGAACTCTTAAACATTAAGCAAAGTTTCTAGATAAGCTCAAGAATGTGTCCGAAATAAAAGCAATACCTTCAAAGGTTTTGACTGAAAGAAATCAGTCTTAAAGTTGATCAAGATGCTAAACATGTGTTCAGCCTTTTTATTTTAAATTGTATCGTTTTAAACCATTATTTTCTTTAAACGGGTTATATGATTATGTTTTTCATGATGAACCCAATTACATATGTGCTTATTGGAATAAAACATTGGACCAAAAACAGCAACTGAATCTGTCAGCACTAAATTACAGATACATATTTATATATTTTTTCTTTTTTTGATTTACTCAATAACATAAAATAAAGTTTACATTCAGTATGTATGTACATATATCCAAAGTAACAATTATATTCTCATTAAAGAATAACAGGGAAAATAAGATTTAAAAAATCTGTTACCAGACAGTCATAAAGTTATAAGGATAAAGAATTGGAAGAGATTTATCTAATCGGTATAACACAATAATTTAGATGAAGTGTTTTAATTCTGTGCATGTTTTCAGGCCTTTCTTGTTTTGGGTTTGACTTAGGAGATTGACGTATATTTTAAAGGCATTAATAAAATGTGTAAAATATGACTTGCTTTGGGACCACTTTTTTCTTGTCTTTTTTTTTCTTTTCTTGTCAATGTGGGACAAATGTATTTTTAAACATTTTTAACGATCACTTTCTGTATAAAACTCCATGTTCCAATTTTTTTGTTAACGTAAACCTTCACTTCAACCAATACTTACATTGATAAGTAAATTATTAAACTGAAGTTTGAGTTTTTGACCAATCGCGTGGGGGCGAGACTTCCCGCGTAACGCTTGGATGTAATAGTTTACAGCACCCTATACCCATCTATTTAAACTATTAAAATTAAGAGGTTAAAATCTAATTATTCAGACCATTTCATTTAATCCAACAGGAGAAGCAAGGTCAACCACATTTATAGGTAAATACCGAAGCAAAACTGGATGAAGATTGTTGAGGCTGTTCGTGTGGCGTGCTCGCTCACGTGTTTAACGGTTAGCTACGGCACGGATTTGCCGCCATAGCGTTCTTTTAAAACGAATGAGATTACTTACCTGCGATGTTTTATGATATCTCAAGTCAGTAATCAGTATTGGTAATAAGCTTTGAGGCTACTTCTCAGCAGTTCCTAAGTAGAGGATATCTCTGTTGGCGCACTTAAAAGGACTACTAACAGCAGAACAGGGTTTGTAACAACACCAGGGGGCGCCAAAATCTCCAAATGAAGAACCATCACCTTCAACTCAATATGGCCAAGACAGAATTTCTGGTAATCCCGGCCCATCCCTCTGTGCATCATGACCTCACCATTCAGTTGTAATCCTCAACAATCACCCCTTCTCCTACAGTCAGGAATCTCAGAGTAACAGCTGTCCACAACTCGAGCGTGTAGGTTCGCATTGAATAACATTTGAAAGATCAGGCCTTTCTTAACTGAACATGCATCTCAACTCCTGGTTCAGGCTCTGGTCCTCTCACGTCTGGACTATTGCAATGCTCTCCCAGCAGGACTTCCAGCAAACACACTCAAACCTCTGCAGATGATCCAGAACTCTGCAGCTCGTCTTATCTTCAAGGAACCAAAGCGAGCTCATGTTACTCCCCTCTTCAACACTCTTCACTGGCTCCCATCGAAGCTCGTGTTAAATTCAAATCACTGATGCTGACATATAAAACTATATCCAGATCAGCCCCTGTCTACTTCCACAAGCTCATCTACTCCTACATGCCCTCCAGAAGCCTGCGCTCAAAGAAGAAACAGCGACTTGTGGTTCCGTCCCACAAGGGCAGAAGATCTCTCAGCAGAACCTTCTCTCTCACTGTCCCTGGCTGGTGGAACAAACTCCTGATCCAGTCAGGAGAGCAGCAGCACTAACAGCATTTAAAAAGCAACTGAAAACACCTACTATCAAAAATAATTTAAAAAATCCTCCTCTGTCTTTATTTTCTTCCTGCTATGGTTTATTTTATTGATACGTTGATACAACTTTTATTACGAGAAGCTGAGATAGACTTTGACTGCGTAACAAATTGCATATTGTCCCTCCCCTACTGTAAGTCGCTTTGTATTAAAGCGTCTCCCAAATACATAAATGTAAATGTAAAATCAACACATGAAAGCATTTTCATCTGGTCTAAAGAGCCCATCTTTTGTTTAAATCTATGATTTGTGAAAACTCATTTTAGTAACCTTGAATGTCTGAAGCGTCACGGTGGCGCAGTGGGTAGCACGGTCGTCTCACAGCAAGAAGGTCGCTGGTTCTAGGCTCGGCTGGTTCTAGGCTCGGCTAGAGCTGGTGGCATTTCTGTGTGGAGTTTGCATGTTCTCCCTGTGATCTCGTGGGTTTTCTCCGGGTGCTCCGGTTTCCCCACAAGTCCAAAGACATGCAGTATAAGTGAATTGAATAAGAACGATTGCCCATAGTGTGAATGTGTGTGTGAATGTTTCCTCCCAGCGATTGGGTTGCGGCTGTGAAGGGCATACCGCTGCGTAAAAACAAAATGCCAGAGAGTTGGTGGTTCATTCCGCTGTGGCGGACCCCGAAAGGGAATAAAGCCGACTGAAGATGAATGAATGTCCTGAAGTTTTAGAAAACTAACATGATAGAAAGGACTGTTAGAATGACTGAAAAACATTTGTAAAAGAGGGAATATATTAAAATTGATGTTTGCCTTGGCCTTCAAGGGATTGACAGGACACGGCAAACTCAAATTTAATATATTCCCTCTTTTGCAAATGTTACCAATTTGATCAAAAATTGCCAAAGATTTTGGATAAGAACTATTTATTTGGTGGCATTGCAGTTTCTGTACCTCCCTCAATCGAGTAGCCCACCAAAAAGCTATGGAGTTGCTTCAGACTTTTATTAGACATCTAATTATTAAAACAAATGACACTCTTTTCTTTCTCGTTACAAATGAATTGCTGTTAGAGCTTCTCCCTCATGGTGCCACAATGTTTTCCTTCATATCAGCCACCACGAGGGAGTTCTGTTCTGCTTACGAAGAGAATGGTGCAACAGACTCCAGTGCTTTCTAAAACTTGGAAAAAGTTTTAACAGCTCCCTCTGGACCACACTGAATGGAGAAAAGTAAAGCTGTATAAATGTTACTCAAGAATGATGAAAAGGTAATTTTAACTGAGTTTTTTTGCTTGTAAAATGAATAGGCAAGTTAAGAACTTGGCAACACGAAGGCTGGGGAAAATGTGATGAGGACCTGATGATTATTTTGTTCTGTATCTCATCTAAGGTTGAGATAAGTATTTTATTCTCACATAGTGAATGATTTTATAGACTCAATCAAACAAACAAATAAATATTTACGATTAAACGTTTAAGGGTAGTTCAGCAAGTTTACTGGCAACAGTTGATTGTTTTCAAGGGTAAAATCCTTTAAAATCTTATATAATATAAAGGACACAGATGGAGCTTCTCTAACCCAAGTCTCAGCCAATCTAATCACCCATTCTTGTCCCTAGCCTGGGCCAGATATTAAATACATAAAATTTGTCACTGTCATTATTCATGATGTATTGTGTCTTTACATGGTGGTTAACAGAAATAGCTCAATGTTTTAAAAACTTTATATAAAAAAAAAAAAAAAAAATATATATATATATATGTATATATATATGTCTAATATATATATATATATATATATATATATATATATATATATATATATATATATATATCTATCTGTCTATCTATTCTCTATATCTATATATCTATCTTATCTATCTCTCTATATATATCTATCATCTAAGTATATAATATATCTATATATATATATATATATATATATGGCTCATGTCCTGCTGTAACTTTAGCTTGGCCTACAATAAAAAATTATATCTGGGCCAAGCAATATGATATTTGGCTCAAGTCTCTGGGCCCAAAATTGGCATCAGCTCTGCCAGACTTGGGCCAAGCTTGGCCCACCTACCGGATGCTGTTGCCAGACAATTTTTAGGTGTGTCAAATGTTGGCAAATGTCAAGCTTGGGCCAAATTCTTTTGGTGACAGGGCGTCTCCCCTGCAGTTAAAAATCACTAATAGATTCTAATAGATTAGCAAACTGAATTTTAATAACCATATTCCTATATTGCTAATGCTTAGACAGCTTTCTTTACCCTCAGGAACATTGCTAAAGTATGGAACATGCTGTCGAGAAAGATGCAGAAAATACTTTACAGCTGTATGATGCAGATGTAGATAATACAGCTGTTAACCAAGCTGCACAGCCACTATGTATCTTCGACTATTTCTCCTCACGATCAGTTTGTTAACAACACATTAGGCAAACAACAGTCAAGGCTCAAGGATCCGATTAAAATAAATAAATAAAAGTTCAAGAATTTCAAAAGATTGTTTTCTGATGGAAATTTCCTTTCACAGGTGCAGGAAGCAACTTCATGTGCTTGTTCCAGTAACAGTAAAGTAATGAACAACAGAGGAACAAAACACAAAGGCTGCCCTGAGAGCTGGAAAAGCAGCAGTGAGTGGAGACATTTCTCTTGTGCACACGGTGTCCTCCAAACTATGCTTCTGACTCATTTCGTAAACAGTTTAGCTGCTAACAACCTCTCGCTACTTTGATTTGTAAATGTTCAATCACTAATTTTACCACTGTATCTGCAGCACGTTGAAATCGGCGGCTGAACGTCTGCTTTTTCATTGTCTGCTTTTCGACTGAGTGTGTTGAAATCAAACCTAACAGCAAAATAAATAAATTCAGTGCGTATTTATTTTGAAATACTTCCTTAGCAACACAAGCATATGTGAAAGGAAATGTGACGTCTCCTTCCAGAGCAGGAGAGTGCCAGTATCAGATCTCATCACCCTAAACTTCCTCATTTTAGAGAAACTGTGAGATTCTGAATCACATGATAAAGATTCACCATAATGATGAAATGTAGTGATTATTTAGATCTCTCATATATGTTTGTAGCATGTTGATTACAAAGATGCTTTATCTTTTAAACTCAGGTTTTCAGACATCTTTCATGTTTTTGATGAGGGAATACTAAAACTTTGAACTCAAGTGATATTCAGGTTCTGCATGTTTGTGTAATCCAATTTTTTAATTTTTTCTGACAGCTTAAAGCGACTTTATGACTGTAGCAACAGTCATTGGCCTTAGCACCGCCCACTAACCAATAAGATGAACCACTTTTACAGCTCATCTCAATGAAGAATGTTTGCGATGACTGACCTGGAAGTATAACCGTCTTCCAAAGTGTTTTTTGTCTTACCAAGAGTTCACTCTATTTGTTCGAAATAGGTAATCATGTGCCAACAAGAAAACCCCATGAGGGATCGTGGTGGAAGCGTGGCAGTGGGAGAAACAGGAGATACATACATGTTTATCGGTGCACAACCATTTGAGGAAATTTCAAAGTCATTGTTTGCAATAAATGCTGCTTTTTGAAAGTTATTAAAAGTGCAGTGATAGTCTAAAGGGGTCAAATATTATGATTCTTTTGTATATTTTACATTTGGCACACAATGCAGTTGACTAAAAGCGCAGGTTTGTAGCTGAAAGCATTCAAATGCAAGTTGAAGACACATGTGCAAGAAAATGAAGGATTATTGATCTCCTTGATCATTGACTTTCGTCCATTCAGAGCAGGGATTGGTGCCAACAGACCCTTAGATACATAGTATTCCAGCAGGCATAGAAGATGAGGAATGAATGACATTTAGTGGGGATTGTCCTGTCTGGGTTCAGAGCATGCTGAGGAGCCAGGAATTCAAAACACTTCTTTAATCAGGATCTCTGGAGTAAAAGACATGTGCACAAGCTGGGAGGAAAGAATAATACGAACCTGGAAAGCAGAAGTTATGGAGACCAGTGCAAAAGTTGACTGGCAAAAGAAAGGTGTCATACATATAATTTCAACACTGTACACCTTAAAGAACAGCTATTAAGGGTTTTTAAAAATGTGGTGTACCTGTCAACGTAGCATTTCATAGTGTTTTGTGTATCAAAATATTGCCTTAAAAAGAGAGTAGACTCTATTCGATAGTGAATTTATTAACCTCTAAACTCACACTTCACGCTGTACAACTTCACTCGTCATTCATTCATATTAAACTTGGAAAAAAAAACTCTGATTACACAGTCGCATGAGGGGAAGCATGGTTATGCAAGCCTTTCACAAAGATTAGGAAGATAAATGTTAGTTTTTCTGCATTTGAGCTGGTTATTGTTAGGAACTGGAATCATATTTTTATCTGGGACCCTGAATAATGAACAATCACAATGAGCTTCTCTGGTGAGCTCGACTCAAACCTTGACTCTTTATTCAAACATGGGCAGTTCAATGTTGTGTTGATTGTACTCTATTGGTTGTCATTTCTTTTAAAAATAAAATAAAAATACAGACCAGATACATTTCATTCAGCAGCTTCATACACTTCTCCAGTTGAGTCATGTAAAAGAGGGGTTAATTATGAGTGAGTCACTAAACAAATCATTTGGTAATTGTGACCAAATCTGGTATTATTAAATGAATTATAAGAAATAATTTTTTTTTTACAACTTTGCATGTGTGTCAACCTGTTGTTGAAGACGTCCAAAATTAAATAAGGTACCTTCCAGATCACAACAGGGGCACTTTAAGCCATGAGTGTCCAAAGTCAGCCCTGTAGAGTTTAGCTTCATCAACATTTTGCACTAATTAGGACCCTCTTTGCTTGTCTGAAGCCAGATTAGTATGAATGCTACTAGTCAGGGTTTTCAATTAAAATGTGTAGGGCTACAGTCCTCCAGGACTGACTTTTGGATGTCCATTAAAATGGAACGGTGGTGACAGAATGCACAAGTGGTAAAACTGGACAATGGAATTTTACACAAACACGTGAGACAACAAATAGAATCGGACACATATAAAGAAAATTATTTGGCATTATTTTAGTCATAGGAAAAACAAATGGCAGTCTCTGGGTGACTTTGTTGTGACACTGTTGACACTGAAGACTAAACAGTTCTGTCACTTTCTTGTTTTAATACAACAATGTAATAATAATAATAATAATAATAATAATAATAATAATAATAATAAAACATATTATAAAAGTAATACTGAACAATCCTTATGTTAACTTCCATTAGAAAAAAAACACATTTTATTTTAGAGTGGTTCTGGTGTCACCACCATTGTCTCTCCACCGTAGATCATCGAAAACATGCTCTGACATCATGCAGCCGAGTGATGAGGGAGGTTTGTAATTATCTGCTCTTCAATGGAAGTCAGGCCCTGGGCCTTTTATGGCACGCTAGCAGGAGACCTAAGGAGACATCCCCAAAGGCAGCACAGTCAGATCCTTCCTTGGGGTGAAAGGTTTTTTGTGAAACGTAAATCTGTCTGAAATGTCTTAAATAATGTGTGTAAGAATTGTCAGGTAGTATTTTTATTTGTTTCTATAATTTTCAAATGGGAGGTTGTGCGTTTCCCCAAAACTGCCCCAAACTTGCACATAGTTAAATGATTTGTTTACATTTACAATCAAAGTTTTTGCAAAATTCCAAAACAAGGAAGATGCTGTGGGTAGAAGGTCCTTTTCCATCACTGGACTATTGAATACCTGTTTAATCAATCACCTTCACACCAGTATGCTGAAATGCTGATTAGAGCATATCTACCTTATTTGTGGTTTGCATCTGCCAATGCTGTTTATTATTGAATATATAGTTAATGAAGAGCTGAAAGTGTCTACCTACAAAGTTGAAAGTCACACACAAAAAATAACAGTTATTTTTAATTATGCCCTTTGGACATTATTGTCCTAGCCTACAACTCATTCCTCACTGAAGTGAAGCAGGTCTGAGCCTTGTGGTGCTAGTGAGTACTGCAATGGTCTCGGTGGGTCCTAGCACCCCAGGGAAGTGATAGAGAAGCTATACTCGAAAAAAGCAATGCCCTTTGGATGAGACACTGAGTCCCTGACTCTCTGATTTCACGAAAACATTCCAAAAATTTCATTGAAAACATTGGCGATGTAACCTTGGCATGTAAACAAACTAGATATACTTGAACACAAACATACTTAAGATCAATGAATTCAATGAGACTATTGAATTATTGAACTATTGTACTCTGAGGGTCTCCTAGAGCACAAAGCTATTCGTAGAAAGCTAAACGGAGAGTAGTGATGAAAGGCAAACAAATCCAGGATGGCTAACAGCTAATGCTAGCAATCATAATCATTCAGTCATTGTCGCTCTATTGTCATGTTCAGACCGGAAATTAGAAAACGCATGGAACATTACTGAATAAAGGTTTTGGGTGCGGCAAAGTGGCCCAGTGGTGGAGCTGGTCATCTTGGAGGTTTCAGTCTCTGCTAGGTAGGTTCTGCCGTTTTGACCTTAGGCAAGCCACTTCACCCGAATAGCCCTGTATGGATGGGTGTGACTGGTGGGGTGTGTTTTGTGTTGGGCAAGAGGCCATAATAATAATGCCTTCAATTTATATAGGGCTTTTCTAGACACTTTACAATTATCAGAGCATTATTCATTCACCCCAAATTCACACTCTGGGGGTGATAAGTTACCTTGGTCAGCTGCCCTGGGGTTGTCGCTAAACACACTCCACCAGTCACACACATCCCTACAGGGCAATGGGGTGAAGTGGCTTGCCCAGGGCCACAACAATGCTCTGAAATTTGTAAAGCATATTTTAGCATCGTCGCACACATCCATACAGGGCAATGGGGTGAAGTGGCTTGCCCAGGGCCACAACAATGCTCTGAAATTTGTAAAGCATATTTTAGCATCTGAAAAAGTGCTATATAAATTGAATGCATTACTATCACTCACTCCACTCACCGCCATTAATGGTTTTTGGGTTTTCCTCACGTGAATACTCTAGCGATCTCCCGATTGGATGACAAGGCTGTGAAAGGGTGGATGCTTAGTTTACCTGCTCTGAGATGAACATAGAAGGGAATCAAATTTCATTTAGCTGGTGGGTAGATTTAACAGAGTGAGATATAATATAGCTAGATAAAATGTGCTATATTATATAAAATTTGACCCACTTATGTTAATTTCCCAATATCAGCATGTTTACAACACAATCTACTGAAACATACATCTTAGCCAATTATTCTTTACTTAATCATTCATGAATCGAACAATTTACCGAATTCTGAATCTTCAACGGGCCCCCATAGCAACACCATAATGTGTCCCCAGGGACCCATGCTGAAAGTTGGAAGTCCTGTTTCATGGTCTAGTAGTATGTTCCCACAATGCACTGTTGACACGCAAGTATATTTTTCTCAAGTCTTCTATGATGATGTGGCTTGTCATATAAATAAATTCTCCAGAGACATGGATACCAAACACAGCGACAGCATTATTTAATAATAAAAGACAACTTAAATGATACATACATTACCACATTTCACAGCGCATTCTCCCCAGGGTGAGCAGAAGGAAGAAAAGAAGACCGTTTTCCGAAGTTTCCCCAAGATTAAATTTCTTAGTGGGCTGGAGCAACAGCTCCCTCCCATTTCTCTCTCCTTTCTTCACCACTCTCTTACATATAACCTTCAACATACATTTAACTGGTCTAAATATATTTAATAGATATTGATATCTCTTAATGATTTGATTTTCCCATTACAGGCTTTAGAATCTACTGTGAAGGGCCTTTCCCTCTCGAGAATTGTCTTCTAATGGTGGTTCTGCTTGTCTCGCTTCACACATCGCTGCTACTAAAGAGACAATTACATATAGACATTGAAACACATACAACTGAACGCAATGGCGCAACTCATTCAGTTCTACTAATAATGCTCAAAAGATTTTTGAAAATGACTATGATGAAATTAATAAATAAAAGGGCAGTGCAATAATTAAATAAACCCAACATTTGACAATTCAAAAATAATTACATTTTAAGGAAGGAAATCCTCTAAATCCCCGAAATTCTGTAAATTTTTTTTCTTTTAACAGAACCAGCCGTACAGCTGCTGACTCTTCAACATCAAATAAATTAGCTCAACGCTCATCTATTTCCAGTGCATAGGAGTGTTCAGGGGTCATGCGTGACATGAATTGTGAACAATGATGTCAGCGGAAAACCCTGGTGTTGCTGAACAGGGTTTTGGGGATGAGGTGACATCATCTCATTAATGCTTTAACCATGAAATCATTTCAGTGCTTGACGAGCTTTGTGTGGTGGGGTCACACAGAAAGGGAGTGTGCTGTGCATATCATTATCGGAAAGACATTTCTGGCTTACAGAAAGAGACACGGTTCCCAATGGTTCGTTGATCTTTTACTGTCATCTTAATGATGTCCATCTGTGTTGTTTTGATCATCCTGTAATGGAGAAGACAAATTAGGAGGGGGAGTTTGTGGGAGGAAGATAGTGGCATGCTTGAGAAGACACTATCGTGAGAAAATATGAGGCTAGATTTGATTTTCTCAGGGTTTCTCGGATGCCTCTGCATCATTAGGCCAAGCGTGGTCAGTTTGGGTGTAAAGGGTAGATGACTGTGCCTTGTTTATTTTGCTGGTTTATCTGGCTTGTCTAGATTAGAGGCAGGAGGAATTTCAGTCTTAAAGGTTTCTGAACACCGTTATTGAGTGATTGAAGATATTAATGGTTGGGAATCAACAGAGAGGGAGGTAAAGATAGGTAGGTGGAGATATCACAGGGCGAGCGGTCGTCATAGGGTCACACAGGAGCTACTCAGTGATGAAAGATACTACGAGTTCAATATGTTACACAAATTTTTCATCTAAACTAACGTGATTTTATTCAGAGAGAATTGGTTTGAGGGGCTTTGTATGAAGTTGGACAGAGGAAGCTGACATCAAGGTGGTTGAGAGAGAGAATTTTGGAATGGAAGAGTCCCCTCAAACCCAGTGACAAAGAACTAAAGAGTTTATATGTGTTTACTTCCTTACCAATTATTTATCCCTTATTTTAATAATACATTTACAAAACTGCAACAGAGTGCTTAATGTGTGAAAATGACTTGTAATGAAAAAAAAATATTTTGTAAATATATTTCTGATTCATGATGTTAAGGACAATAATTCCCTCAAATGTTTTTACTATATGACTGTTTGTTTTAAATGAAATAGATTTTTGGTGTTTGAAGACTTTTGTTAATTGTGTCCAGGGTTGTTTTTTTTCTGTCGCAGTTTATGTTACATAAACTTCATTCGGTAGAAACATTTTTGGTTGCCTCTGTTAAATATCACTACAAGGTTTTCATAAAATTTGGAAGCTATTTATACAAATTTCAAATCCATTCATTGTGATTTGATAGAGAATAGTTTTTTTTCTAATTAGTTTAAAAAGAGAAGCAATGCCCCTAAAGCTTTTGTTTGTAGTGGGCTCCTAAACTGCAAAATCAGAGACACTATACAAATATAAAAAATCTGAGACACTATACAAATATAAAAAATCTGAGACACTATAGAAGGCAAATACACTTCTATATTAATTAAAAAATATATACATTCAAGTAACAAATTATGTTTCAAATCTCCCTTACATATGTTAATGATTTTCAGGTAATTGCTTATATTTTTTAAACTTTATGGGAAACATTGTGGGTCTTGGAACTTCGAGAGATTTTGGGGAATTTTCAGGTTAAGTGCTGAGATGTGTTTCTATTTAACTATTTTAATATCATAGAGTGTGTTTTTTTTGTTAACAGACTTTGACATCAGGTAAAAAAAATCATGTTAAATCTTAAAGTTTTGTGCGTTTTAATGTTATGTCATTTCTATCTGTGTTGCTGACAGAATGGAAGTATGAGAGAGTTTGTGAGAGAATGGGAGAATATTTATTGCTAAATCACCCCACAAGAGGCCCATTCACACGAGTCACATGAAATCTTTGGAAATGCAGGGAAGGATCATGCTGAAGGATGCCATATACAGAGGGGTAATTCAGGGTGAAGGGACTGTTTCCTGTGTGCCTCTGTGTGAGAAATCAAGCCCTCGGGGTCAAGAAAGTCCAGAAGAAAAACACGGACTTTCTTGGGTTATGAGTAGCGCCAAATGGAATCTGTTGAGCTTTTATAGTGATTTCTTTACAGAATTTTTGCGAAATTCAGCGGAATTCTGTAAAGGAGTTTAAATATATGGGAAAACAAAATCTGGAAATAATTCAAGGTCTGACAGTAGACCCAAGATAAAGCTAATCAACACTCCCCTTCTTCTGATTTCAGCCCCTGAGTAACATTAGTATCGTGTATTAGTAATCATCCGTAGCCTCTAAAATCTGAGTTTCCAGCAGAAGCCAGTGGCTGCAGATTCTGTCTGGCCCTAGCTTTGAGGAAATGGTTTCAGCAGGATTTGAAAAACAGACAGATGCACATTTCCTATAATTTCCTAGCATTTCTCTTCATTTCCTGCAGGAAAAGAAAGGAACGAAAAGCAATACATTTTAAATATTGAATTTGAACCAGTAGATGTAAAAGTGCTTTGTTTGGTTGCTGAGGTGCATTTGCACATTTTAACTTTAAGAGCTATTTAATGACCCAATGCTATTGTTTTCTTGATTACACACTTGTTTTTCACACTGGATGGAGACAAGAGGCTTTTGTTGGTTTTCCCACAGGGACACCTGTTGTGTCTAGTTCCCTGGTGCAGTATAGAGCTGTTTTTTCTTCTTTGTCTGGGAAAAGAGAGGGAGAGAGAGAGATAGAGAGAGAGTTCACAGTCCTCTCATTTTTGGTTTTACCTCAATTAGTCACACTTTGTCTATCCCGTTTCCCATTTCTCCAGAAATGTGGTCCAGATCACATGACTGGCAGTAGACATCTTTGTTTTGGTAATGTTTGTAGCACATGGTCACTTGTTGTTTTCGTTGCCTTGTTGGAGTTTTTAGTTAGTTTACCTTAATTCTCCTCATTATGGTTGCTTACTTTTGATGTTTCTCCTTAGTTTCATGTCTAATGCAATCAGTGCCAAGTTGTCGGTTCTCAAATTTTACAATCTCTTTTGGTTTTGGCCAAAATGTAGTTGTGTTCTGTAATTTTTATTTGTTTTGTTTAATCAAGTTTGTAGTTCTTTTATTTGTTATTTTGCTTCCAAACTGTAGCTGATGTCTGTTTTGGAGGTTGTGTGGTTGGACACAGGGTGAACTTAAAGTCCAGAAGATCAACTATGCTAACTACATCCATTAAAATTTGTATAAGTCCGCAGTTTATTCCATTCAGGTTGACCTTAAAGCCTGTGTTTCAGCATACTGTAGTTAAGACCCGGTTTTATGTATCTTTAATTGAACTCAGAGTAGAGGAAGTGTTGCGTTAAACACATTCAGATGGGAACAGATTTACAGCATGTTCAGCTGCTACAGAAGAGAAAAGACAGACCGTATCAGGACAGCCACTGTTTCCGTTCTCTAATGTGTTGTATTGTCCAGCTCTTCTCCAGTTCCACAGCAGTTATTACATCCTAGCAGGAGACCCTAACCAGGTAGCTGTAAAACAAGTACTTGGTCACCATTGGTCACTTCCCCGATGGGTTTGCATGTCTGTTATTAATTACCAAGTGCGATGAGCTCATAATGTTATTTATAAGGTCTCATTGGAACAGGGGGCTCACAGAGGGATATCATTATGTACTCTTTGACGATTGCGGACATCTGGGTGGAATTCCTGGAGAGTGTGTAGTAAAGCATCATTTTCACTTGACATTTTTTGGTTGGAAACGTCCTTGGCTAACGTAACAATTTAAACAAGGCTTCCATCCTTCAATCTTTATTCAGTTCCTCAAATTAAAATTCCACAACCCTGTGTAACCTTCCTTCATTGATGCACATAAATCAGTGGAACCCAAAATACCCATGTCGATGAGCGTTCGGGTACAGAGAGGGGGGTTCCATCAGACACAAGTGGAATTCGGGGTCATTGCACTTCCAATCACCGTGACCATGATTTACAGCCTTTTGAAAATGAAGATTAAGGATCAAGTACTACCAGCCGGCCAGTCTCATTTATTTATTTCATGTTATATGGGCCGTCACCTGTAGCCGGCTGGCTGGATGGTCAGACATCCACCCATATGCCTCTTCCAGAGTTATCTCCTGGCACTTCCTCTCAACAGTGGGATTTCATGGCAATCGGCTGCCCAGGGCACTGATTTATCTTGTTCTTCCAAACTCGGCCTGACAAACAAATTCCTGAGGACTTCAGAGGAAATGCTTGAAGCGCTGGAGATTTACGCTATATACTCCCTTGCTGGCCTTCTTCCAGAGGAACTGATAAAACAATTTCAATGGCAACCCAATCTCGCCTACACAGGATCCATCTCAAAGGGAGGGACATGAATGGACTGCTGTTACCATAAACTCATGGAGAGTGATTTGAGGCGGCCTGAGATATTAGGGTTTGTTTCTTGTTAGTAAATGGGATCAACATGTACAGTACAGTATCTGCTCAGACAATCTAAAGCACTTATCCTTTATGCTTTAGTTAAATGTAGGAAAATAAAACCCAAGGGGAGATTCCAATTGTTTCCAACTATTCTTGGAAATTTACAGCAATATATTTTTAAAGACGGGGCGAATGTGTTTTTTTTATGTTAAATGGTTTTAGAGGTGCAATTATGGGAATGATGCATTTTATATCTCTTAAACTTGTTTAAAATCAAAATAAAGCACATTTCCAGTGTGTCCTGGAAATCTAAGCTGAATTTTAGGGGGGTGTGATTTTTCTGTTCAGGTTGTTTAGTAACTCCGCCCAATTTTGAGGTCAGACTCTAACCTCGCTAGTGAGACCGTAAACGAGAAAGCTAAACAAACAAGAGCTCTAAACCTGACGCGTTAGCTCTGGCTTAAGCAGTTCACGAGAGTATAAGCAATTCAGTGTGGACAGTGTGAGCTGTCTTTAGATGCTAGAGCTGTCAGGAATGGCAGAGATCGCTGTAAATACTGTGACCTGACCAACACAAACTATGCTAGTGAAAACAGGAATTTAATGTTATGTGAGTCAGCTCGAAAACATCATGCTAATGCAGACTTCAACAGTTATTGTCACAAATAATGCATTAGAATTTTATATTAGCAGTAAAAGCAAATTGTGCCTGGCGCCACTTTTCATAGTGTTCTCTACTTTCAGCCATGTTCATCTTTTAAAAACAACTTCTATGCACATCCTTGTTTTATTTTTCATGTCATCATGATGTTTATATCAAAACATGACACTGTCATGTTTACAGGAAAGGAAAATACAAAAACAAAACGTATGTAAATAATGTCTTCACTAGCATAAATACTAGAATAGAACAAAATTCCTTAATGTCTCTTGAAACATCAGGGCTGTTTTATGATTGTTTGTTCTTAATTTTTGACATTTCGACCTGTTAAAAAGTAAATTTCTGAAAACTGTATGACTTTAACAACATTATTACCCACATCACTATGTTATCTAATAGTGTTAAGACATAATAATTTTAACATTGCAGCATGATTCAATTTCTAATTTATGGCAGGAGATTGTCTTTACTTTTTTAATGTTTCCAGGCTTTATAATCCAAAAATGTTGATGGAAGTGTTACATCAAGAAATGAAAGAGCTTATTTTATTCCTTCCCATCCGTCTCCATCAACAGCTGACTTGGCATAAAGACCAGATTTAATCTATGGATCTTTCATTTTCAACATTTAACACGAGACGTGGTTCTCTCGGGGAGCCAGGAATGGCAGCTGGAACCCGATGTCGCTGAACTATATCAAATTAATTTCAGTGTTCAGTGCCTGAGAGAATGGAATTAAGCGGTGAGGTTGTAAAGAAATCTGTTGGCACGGTTTCAAGACGGATCGTATTTTTTAGGCTCAGCTTAAGTGGTTATGGATATTGAAGATTTAAAGAAATGATGGAGCGTATGCACACTTCAGTGTAAGATGAGAACAGGATACACAGCCCAAAAATGTCTTTTAATCCACTTGTAATAAACAGCTGATATATGGGTTCAGTTCTTTCATTACTTCTGATTTACGTATATTGCTCTCCTTAAAAGGGTGTTACAGTTCAATTCAACAAAAAGATCATTTTTAGAAACGCTCTTGTAGTGGTTGTTGACAGCAGAGAAGGGAGAGGAGTGAGCATGATAAGCTCACTTACAAGTTAAACTGACTCTCTTTGGAAATATAATGAGGAAAAAATAGGGAAATACACCAGATTTTTTTTACCCATTAACACTAGCAAACACAAAAATGTTTATTAAATTGATGTCTGCACATAATCTGAAAATCTAGCGTTTTACCACGGGGGGAACCTTTGATTTTTAGTGATCATTTGTTTGTTTTTTGTTTTTTTATTTAACGGATGACAAAAATACCCTTTTTCAAAAAAAATTTAACTCTTTGGTTCAACAATTAATTACTAAAAGGACATCTATTTTGAAACCTCAATACAGTATTTGGATTTTTTTTTTTTACATAAATCTGTGCATGAAAGTTGTGAACACACAAGTTTCTGAGTGCATTAAGTAGGGACACATTACCTGTGAAAAAAAGTGTTTTTTGTTATTTTTGAAGGAAGTGTTTCTGAAACAAAGCTTACAATTTAATTTCTTACTTATTTTTGATAAAGCAGAAATTAGAATTTATGAAACAATTGATTAGCAGGATAAATCTTACTCAACAATCCATGATTTTCATTCTCTTCAGGAAGTATTTTTTACACTTTGTGTCCTTTGTGGCGAGCCTCGTTAATCTTTCAGTAAAAGTATAAACTGCGTTGAGAGATCAGCATCAGGGCACATGCTTAAATACAAAAAATGGCCGACTTTCCCCCAAAAGGACAGTTTTTAGAAATGTATTAAAAACTAAAATGTTTGTTTAACTTAACGTTTACTTAACATGTTCAGGAGAGCTTAAATCACATCATGTCAACAAGGGATAATAGTTGACCTTTAATAACTGACAGTTAAATTCATTAATTAAAATTTCAAGAGCTTTTGCTGCTGATAAGAGAGGTGTGGAGAACTGACAAAGAGCCATTGTTGTAAAAGACAGCAGGCAACAGACCTTAACAAACATACGGGGACTGACTTTCAAGGGTGTCTCGAAACTCATGCTGAGATAATAATGTCTTCCCTGGCTGTCTGAATGCACTCATGGATGCGACAGACTTCCATTATGAACGCTTATTCAAGAATTCAAGAAGGACTGCATGCATTTTCTGTGTGCTTGAAAACATTGTGTCTGTGTCAAAGACGAAGGAGCAGGGCTTCTTTCTTTAATGCTAAAAGCATATGTTTCACAAAATCAACTGATCCAAAAGCAGTTATGAGTTTTGGGGTAGAACTCTGATTCTGTGATTCTAAACATTTGTTCATTTTGGTCCCAAATGGTTTTTCATGCATATTTTTACAATCTATGCTTTTGTTAAGTAACTCATTGGGATAGATTTGAAACACAGAGAGGTCTTCTTTCTGACCTTATATTTGACCCACACATGTTAAAGACTATGTTTAATATGATCAACTATTATTATTATTATGTTATTATCAACTATTAATCTGTCTGCTTGATTACCCAACCAAACACTTTTAGCTCTGATTCCTTTAAAACACAAGTAATACTTGATTGTTAGCTTCCTCGGTATGCTTTAAAAGCCTCTGTTGTGTAACCCTGCTAGCCTAGATGTGTTGAAGAGCTCTTCAGGATAAGATAAGCCCAAAAAGCTTGGTGTTGGGCAATTTATCTTTGACAAGTGTCCTCTACACTGAATACATGTCCTCTTCTCTTCATCACCATCACATTCTTTCAAACTGTGATCGGGTCCTTGTGAGGTCATCAGGCTTGTGAACTCCTCCCAAAGGTCAAAAATATCAATGTGCCGCTCTTTAGAAACGGCGATTCTAATTTCGTTTCAGCGTGAGGGCAAACTGATGCTTAAAATCTCAATTTAGATGAAGGGGATGCTGCTGTCTTTATAATTATTGTATTTTATAATTATTGAGGTCTTTTTCATCTCATTAACTTCAATCCATCCATTCTCCCCAGTTGCCATTCGATGAACGATATCTATAGAGCGCTGTGACTTTTTAAAGGTGACATCAAATATTTACCAGTCAATACATTATTTATGAAAAGTCAACATTTTATATTGCACATTTTATATGAGCACCAATGTCCAAACAACTATTTTACCTCTGCATTTCACATCTTAATCTTTGTTTTAATCAATTTTTTTAATTTTAAGTTTTAAATATGAACTTTTTATGCTTGATTTTATTCAATGTACTTTCTTTTTACTCTTTATTTCCAATGTAAAGCACTTTGAATTACCCTGTGTACGAAATGTGCTATACAAATAAACTTGCCTTGCCTTGCCTTCATCTCTTTGTAAAAGAAGAGTTTTAACAGTTTAGTCAAAAATGCCTACACTTTCTGGCTTAAATGGTGTAATGAGAAAATTGACTCATTAATAGAGATATTAATGTTCATCATGTATATAAATGTATATTGACGATTATGTGAAGCGAGTGGTGAAGCAAGGAGAGAGAGAAAGGGGGCCGGGGGTTCCAGCATACTAAAAACCTTTATTATATTGGGCTAGTTGGAAGATGGTCTCTTTCCTCCTTCCGTTCTCTCTGAAGCATGCGCTAAATATAATAGCTAAGGCTCTGTTTCTCTACTCAAGTCGCCAGAGTATTTATTTCCATAACAATGGTTATTAATCTCCTCGCATTCATTTGGCTTTTTTTTTTCAGGTGAACGATTACATGAATGGATCAAATGATGTTTTAGTGAACAAGAGTCAAAGAGCAAATCACCAGAATGAACAGAATTTCCCAACACTAGTGATTGTTTGTTATCACTGCCGAAAATGCTAAAAGTAAAGAAGTTGGTGGTACTTCAATTTGATGAAGTGATGGAAATAATTTCTCATAACAATAGAAAGTGATTTAGGAAAATTCAAAATAATATAGGTAAGCTCGCTGTTTAGCTGCATTTAGCTTTTTAGTTGTATATAACAGCCCTGACACTAACTATGACTTTTGCAAATATTTATCTCACAATTCATTTTTTTAAATACAAATTTTGAGTTTTAAATTCTGAATGGGGTACATGCCTACTGTGACGTCCTCGAACCGCTAAACAGTTGTTACTTCCTGTTGCCACTATTCTCAGTGAGCCACAGAAGACTCTTGAAAAGTGAATTTTGTGTTATTTTCTTTTAATGTGGGAATTATTTGGAAGACAAGTCCATAACGTAAAACATTTTTTTTATTGCCCTGTAAGTTTAGTAACTTTTGTTATATATGATGTACATCTGTAATTTCTTAGATTTAGTTTCTCCTGAAGGTTACTGGAGTAAAATAGCCAAATGTTGCTATTGATTAAGTGATCAACTGTATATGAATATACTCATGATCTACTATGTTACACATATACCCTATTAGAAATGTAATAAAACCATGTGTTAAAATCTCAGAATAATGAGTTAATAGGAGCTAATGTAGAGATTAAGTGTGATGTAACCCGAAAGATTTGGTGGATGCATGTTTTGAAATTGTATTTCTGAAATCATTTATTTTTGGGAAATTGTTTCCAAAAGCAAATTTCACACTGAAGTATAGGCACTACTTCATTTGTGAATTTCGTTTTTTAAATTTCATTTTTACAACAGAATTTAATCTATCTCTGCAGAACAAGGAGGATGTTACTTATTACTTAATATACAGCTCTCCAGCTATTTTCCAAGGCACTGCCTGACTGAAGGGAATCTCCCAGGGAAAACTCTCACTGCAAATAAATGCAAGCCAGGCCTCATGATATTAGATCTGGAGATCCTCAAGGTATCTGAACATTTACTCTGACACTCACACCCTCCCTGCAGTTGTTTAAAACAGACTCAGGCATTCGCATGCTCTCACGTAAGAAAACCTTGTCTTGTCATTCACGCAGACATTCGTTTGGTCAGTGGTTCGTCAGCTCCATGTGACCTCAGGAGACATACTCAGACAGAGAGCAAGCAGATCCTATCTCTCCCTGACACATGCTAACTTTGTCTGCGTTGTTGTTCTCTGCACTCATTCTCAAGAGAAATGTCTACAGTAGACCTCGTCGATCGCATGAACATGTGGACTCTGCATTATAAAGAGTGTATGTGTGTGAGTAACTAACCATGAGCTTTCGTCAATAGAAGTCTGTTTGGCTCCAGCAGGGGAGGTGGTGATGTAGGTTTGTAGCGTCACTCACCGCAAAGTCGGTGGGAACTGGTTTTTCTCTGTTCCTACAGCCGAGTCGGTCATTGTTGGGAATGCCAAACCAGGTCTCGTGCTGACTCCCCAGGTAAGGGTCTCATTAGCTCGGCTGGAGACTCTGGAAACAAATGACTCTGCTTACACAATGGAAGAGAAATTCACCCAGAGACAGAGACAGGCTGGGGTTTTGTTCTTTTTCTGAAGAATAGCCAAACAGTGGTTCTGCTTTCAATGCACTCTTGCTTAAGGTATAACAGAGAGATGGAGATTTAACAACTTAATGGCGTGCAGGACCTCTAATGGGGTAATTTAAGGATAATGTCGCAATCTTACTTTTTTAGTCATCCAGTTCTTTTTTTACTACTTAATCCTTGTGTCACCTCTCTTTAAGTCAAGTTAAAGAATCATAGACACACCTGGAGAACAGTAGGGCTTAGATAAAGAACACCTTTAAAGAGGCTGCCACATGCACAAATTAAACACTGGATATCTGAGTAAAACTTTTGGCGATTAAGTAAATAACTTTCCTTTGTTATCTGAGTTTTGGTTATTTAGAAGTTAGTATTTTTAGCATTGTAATATCGATCAGAGCAAAGATAGTGCTTCTAGATCAGCAGCGGATGTATGTTTGGAGTTCATCTAGATGTTGATTGGCCTTGCGGGTTTTCAGATGAAGTGTGTTCAGACTGAAAATTGTAAAATGTGCTGAATGTTCCTAAACGGATGCAAGAAGTTGACTACCTACTTGCTTTCCTCAAGGCAATCTCTGTTTTCCACCATTGTTGGTTTCTGGATTTTTCATCTAACTACTTTAGAAAGCTTCTGATTCATTAGTACCACAGTACATCTATTACCCATTCCACCATTCTCCCCATGGATTCTATATCACACACATCCATTAACTTAACGTGTAAATCACTCGCTAACCACACAAATTTCGGTATTGTTCTGAAAGATCTTTTTACCTTGTGTCTTAAGGTCTCTACACATCTATCCGAACTGAGATTCACACGAACGTTTAGATGGCTTCTCTTTGGGGTGAAGGTAGTGTTTAAAGTTGATTCACTGATGCTTCTTGCCCTTGGATGGTGCTCATGTTTAGTGATGGGTCATTCATTTAAAGAACAAATCTGATTCATTAGTAATAACTCTTTTTTTGGGAGTGAATCCTTTTCTTTGGTGCATGGGGTTTAAATTGTTAATAATCAGAAGATACACTTGAAAGTTTATTTACTTATTTCCTCTATTTTTGGCTCTTTGTCTTAATGGTTTGCAAGTAGATTTTTCCTATATGATTGATATAAATGATTCCTTCAAATGAATCATTCTTTTAAATGAGCAAGAACCAAAAGAACAAAGCACCAAAATCTTTACCCTAAAATATATAAACTTCCCATAACCGGAACAACAGTTACAGACCTGTTTGTGTTCTCCTCTTTCGCAATTTTTTGTTCACACCAATCGTTCGGATAGACGGCTGACGTGTAATTGTCGACGGTGGTTTTCGAGGTATCTTCATGCACGAATCTTCAGACTGAATATTCGGTAGAGGCCTTTTACTTGACTGTTCAGATTGGTTTTGTACTTGAGTTTTCTATAGCTTAAGGAAATCAAAGCACGCAACAACAGCCCCACTATCATTCTACATGTAAGTGTGATGCCAAAACATGAATGCATCCTATTAATAGCAGCTTATGCTTGTCCTTGAAATGTAATAGCCTTAAAAGTGATGAATGAGGAGTAATAAACAGAGCATAACTGCTTTAAGAACACTAATAGTTTATCAAAAGAGGAGACATCTCCTTGTTCAAAAGTTTTCCTTCTTCAACTCACCCACAATGTGTTTTTAATCAAAATCTCCTACTTCTCGTTCCTCTTCAAGCTGCTGAAGGAGATGGAAGAATGTGGTTCTGTCCTGCATGTTTTAACTTCACTTTCTTTGCACCTTTTGTTCTTGCTGTTATCCAGCAGGTAAACCTTTTAAGCAACCTCAGAGGTGTAGGATCCAATGCTAACAAAAAGAAATCACTATTAGGTGGCTTAATCCTCCTCACTCGTCCCATTCCCCAGTCCTCCCTGCGTTAATTCTGTAGCAGTCAGCGATGATTGTACCACCAGAGAGATGGAAGCAATTAAAGCTGTAGGAAATTTTAAAAGGCAGAGCCCTCGAATGATGGGATCAAAGAAACCCTTGTCTCGTGCCTGCCAAGCCATTGATCAACCGTTTGAGACTGTGACACGTGTGAGATGGGAGGTGAGGTGAACTTGAGTACGGATGAGAGGATAGAGGCTTTAACTGCGGTGTTATTTGCTCCCTGGGTGGGGAACCCAAAATGCCAGATGATGTTAAAGATGATGGAAGAAGACCAAGTCACATTTGATCATTTTGTGTTGGACAAACATTCCCTGAGTTGAGAAGGTCAAAATGAAACATCTGTAAACCTGACCCTACAAAGCGAGTTTGTACATTTACGTACATATTCAAACCTTTCTTTGCAAGATTCCTCTCTGCATTGGCTGTGTCTTTTTCAGCCTAAAACAGGAGGTGTTAGATTTTTTGGCTCTTCCTAAAATCCCAGCCTCTGCTCAGACTCTATAGTCAGAACATGACAGGATGAGTGAGCCATGAGTGTGCATGCACTCCTCACAGATTCCAGCTTAGCAACCAGGTTGCTTACAACCCAAACTTCCAGCTCACTCATATGTTCCGAACTCTGGCCAAGGGTCTAAACATTCTGCTGGGAAAAAAGGGTGGTGTGTGTGAGTGAAAGGGGTTGAAATGATTTGATTGGTGGATATAACAGAGACGGGCGGGGGTCTGAGCAATGACTACTCACATGGCTGTGAGAACCGCCCCAAGGGGTGCTTTGCCAAATCGTTAATGGAAGCCAGACCTCTTGCAAATGGGGAGCAGGAGGTTTTCACAGCGGAGGAACAGTAATGATGGATATACTGGGGAATAGCAACTTGGGGTTCTCCTTGCATGCTCGTAGCTTTGACTTTCAAAGTCACATGCTCTGAAGGGTCATGTGGTGTGAGAGTTTTACCATAAAGTTTATTTCTTTACATAGCCCAGAGTTTTTCAAGACAACGTCATGGTGTTATGGCTCAGCATATGGAAAGTTGACCTCTTGAAAGGTCAAGTTGATGAAGACAGATATGTAGGCTGCCAAGTCAGGTTGTTCAAAAAGTGAGTCACGTGATGTTTTAGGAGTACTTTCCAGATACCACTTTTGAGAATTATTTTAATCCTCTCTGGAAACTTAGAGGTGAACACAGGGATGTTGGAAAATGGGGTTGACGAAAAAGAAAAATAGAGACAACCATTGGGTCTTAGATCGGTTCAAAGTTGTTATTTATAATATTTTATTAGATTGTGCGGGCAATATGAACGGATAAGCGCATGTGATGTAATTTCTGAAAATTAACGTGTACATTTTTAAAAATGCAATTATGAGAAATCTTTTGATTGCACTTCCTGTGGCACATAAAGGCAACTTTATAGTCTTTGTCCATCAGAACATGACGAGTCAGGTCAGGTTCAAGCTTAATTTCTATAATTGTATTTTCACAAGCTTGCATACATAAAATAACTAGGTAGCAAGTGTTTTTGGAGAGAATACGAAGTGTACTGGGCCAGTTGTCCAAGGAAGGACCCCAGGGCTTGGGAGCGACCAAGGCCCAAGAATTTATTTTTTTCCGCGAACTAGCGTTAAAGCAAAATCTGACTGGGCATTTACACCAAGCGACAAATAAGCTAACGAAACAAATCTCCCATACTTAATGTGTTCAAACCTGAGTTTCATTTACATCACTCACGTCACTCGCATGAAGATATCCTCTCCCTTCGCTTACGAGAACGACGCGGATCTATGCGTGAGATTGTCAGGGGAGGAATAGTTCAAGGAATGAACCTCCACATACCTCCACCATTTCCCTGACCCTGCTGCTGTCCCACTCTTCCTCTCCTATTCCTTTCTCCTCTTCTTCAAGAACATATCCCTCAACCCTTTCCATTTCTTCCTGCACACGTCCTCTGATAAAAAATTTTACCTACACGCTTTAGTTAACATCAGCACTGTATAAATACATATCAAGTTAATTAATAAAAAATGAGCAACTTACCAGATTTAGTGACCTCCTCTAAATCTCCTCCTTATGCGACATCGAGACATATAGTTCTGGGTGGATACAAATTGCAATAATGTTTTTCTCCTACATTGTTGTTGTAGTGATGTGATTTTTATCAAGTGGGAGCATTTTCAAATGCAAGCCCCTAATTGGTTGTGGACATGAAATTGAGTTTTTTCAACTTTGGCTAGCATCTTGGTTTCACGGTTTGCAGAGTCTTCGCATTGACTTAATACATAAATCATACGCTGTTCCCGGATCATACACACTTTGTGAGTAAGCACCATAATGTAGAGACCTAAGCTCTCGTGGGAGTACCTAACACACCATTTTTTCTTCATACATTTTCATTGAACGTCTAAATACAGAAGTCTGCAAGCCCATGTACAAAATTGTAACTAAATTGGTATTATTCGCAATTTTTTGAGGGCCATGCAATTAATTTGGTTTCGTCTTTTAATCATCGACAGCACTATTCATTAGTGATTCATATTTCTCACGACTTCTCATAGGATAGACTCATTTTTTTCCCCTTAAGCCTGTTATAGTCCAGATACGAGGCAGCATTCAGCTCATGTGATCCTGCAGGAATAGCTCTACTTACGCTGAACTCTTATTATATTATCAGCAGATCCAGGATTGCTTTCCCAGTCCACTTTTGAGATCGTCAGAACAGAGCCCACATCACTTTTCTTGGGAGCCTTCATATAAGCTGGAGTGGGTGCTCCCATACAGTCACTTGATTTTAATGGTCAGGAATGATGTAGATAAGCTGAAAACCAAGCCTGCTTTCTGTTTTGAGCTTCACACTCATTGCGGTCATCATTAAGAGCCCTCAGATCAGCAGGCATTTAGCACCAGGCCTAGTTGAGAGCGCCTTACAAGGTATTTGCTTGGTTCCTTTACTATAGCGTCAGATACAGTTAGTGGGATTTTCAGACAGAGGACAATGAGATGATGCACTCTTCCTTGCATACTCTAATCCAAATAAAATGGAATCTGTTTAGATGAGACCTTTCATTTAAAGGTTGTGTTTAGCAATAAAAAGAGTGATTGTTCAGATCACACACAATGGAGTGCGGTGAGTTTACCATTTACAGCACTCATCATCTTGTTCACAGCATCAAAACAATAGTCTCTACAAGAGGAATGTATTTAAATATAAAGACAGTTAATGAAGTAAAAACATTGAAAAATATTTTGTAGACCATTAAAATGAACTTTACTAGCTGCTTGTTTTACATTAGCTGCTTTGTTTATGGATTACGTTTCTACAATGCTTTATACAAAGGAATAAATGTGTAATCCTATATTTGTGCTTCTGGTTCTTCTTTTTTTAATTAAGTGTGAACTATTTAATTTCTCACCAATGATGGCAGTTATGAAAACTAAAGGTAATTCCTACAATTATCCGATTATTTTTAAAAACACATTTTTTTAACCTAGTTTTACATAAAACCTGGCACGGAAAAGACGTAAAAACGTAAAAAAAATAATCGGATAATCCACACAAAAATCCACACAAAAAATATAACGATACAGTGACGTTATATCGGCCAATCAGAAGCTTCCAAAGTATTTGAATTTTTGTCTTCCCTTCAATGGCTTCCCATTCACTACCTTCCCTTCAATGGCTGGACAAAGTAGGTTAAACAAAGATAAAAACAACATTTGTAATAAAATAGAGGTACAATTTTTTTTGGTGTTAATACTCAGCTACGCCAAAATGCTGCTCTGTGTGTGTGAACGATCTGCGCAACTCTGTAAAAAATGTTTTTTAAGTACGTGTCGACGGTATCTGATGCAGGTTTAACCACCCTTTAAAAGTGTATTGAACAGTATTTGTAGCAATACTATAACATGGTGTGAGCTGTAAATCTGAAAAAAAATTTCAGTTGACTTACTGTAGGTAAGTCTGACATGATCTCGTCTTTAATGCAGCACAGAAAACAAAACAGAAGAGTCTTGGGTTAGTCTTGGCCCATGTGTGGCACTTTTCGAGAATCCAGACTTGGTCCAGTTGTGCACCATCATTTCATTGTAGTTCTTTGGTCTAGCAAAATTTTAAACCAGCAACCCGTAAACCAGAGTTCGACCAGATAAAAAAGTGCTTTTCTGAAAGAGCCAAGAAACCTTAAAGCTGACCTGTAAGGTGTCAGTCCTCTTGAGGGTGTCTTTAAATAGCTATAATAATTATAATTCAATTTATTTAAATTCAGTCACACAGAGCAATCATAAAAGGGCAATAAAAATAAACAATAAAAACACTAAAAAAGAAACAGGCATCACATGTCAGTTAAAACGCTTACTTAAAAAGATCTAAAAAGAGACACAAAGTTGAGTGAGGTCTTGAGAAGAAGAATGTTGAACTCTACTCTGTATTTTATCTGAAGCCAGTGATGTCTCTGAAGACCAGGAGAGAAGTGTTCTTTAGTGGGTGTGAAAGAAAGGATTTTAAACCAGTTGTGGCTCATGAAGAATTTTGGATGGTTCTCGGGGCTGAAATAACTACCAAGTTAAATTAATGAATGCACTCCAGTAAAATGAGTATCATGATGAAAACAATTATCTACAATTTCAATCGCATTGTCCTCCAAAAAGGAAGCATAACTAATCGGTTTAAACAGTTTACTTAAAATGTTGTACATTGATTTGCTCAAATGGATATTTAGACATGAAATGCAAACGGAGGAAAAAAATAAACTCAATGTGTACTACTCATAAAACCTATGAATAAGTTGAAGTTGAAATAATAAAACCAGGTTTATGTGAAAACATAAATTCACTAGGCATCTCACAGCCTGAAGTCATCAAAAACATTACTACACTGTCTCGTTTGGTCAATAGTTTTTTAGGAGCTCAATGCTGTCTGAAAAACTGTTAACAAGTCATGTATTTTTGACCCTATCGTCTCCCCATACTCCGAATGTCTGTGCTCTGTTTTGACTTTTTAATAAAACATGATTCCACCATTAGTCATCTAAAGAGACAATATTATAGAAAAACACAACATTTGGAAGATGTTAGAACAAAATGTGTGCACTAATGTTGTGTACCCAATTAAATTAGAGGGGTTTTATTTCATGTCTTTTCTACAAAATGTTTAAAAAGCTAAATAGGTTTGAAATCACGAGCTGATTTTCTCGTCCCTGAATATTGATTGACAGTCGCATAATTAGAAATGCAGTATTAATTATTGCAACTTATCATGCTTCATTAAAGGATTGTGTTAAATTTTGAACTTATTAAAGTAGAAAAACAGTTAATATGGTTATATTTCCATGTTCCTTCAATTGCTCTCTCATGACGTTGGTCTTCGCCATCCAATTGGAGAACTTGCAGGCACCATCTGCTGCTCTGTAAAGTTTTTGAATATGTGCGCGCCAATATATATTTTATATACAGTCAACGGTCAAACCTCACTCAGAGATCTGCACGTGTAATTACTGAGAACATGTTTATTCCCACAAATTAATCACATGCGTCAACAGGTAAATTTTGACAGCACTGGTTTACTAGCCATTCATGCTTCCTGGGTGTCTCAGTGTGGTAGAACATTTTCCAGAACAAAATTCCTGGTAAAACATGGCAGCACATGTTAAAGAAACATCTCAAATTGGTTTCCCATTGGTCTGTCTCTCAGCAGGAAAGACAACCGTCTGTCAGCATCTCATAGCAATTAATCTGATTGTTGTTTTGTTTTTATGTGACAAATCATGCATTTCCTATTCTATTCCAGTTATATTTTTCTGAGAAGCACATGGATGAGACTCATAGCATCAAATATTCACTTTAATAGTGCTTTATGATAGCACATTGAGCTGTGTCTCATGAGGAATGTCTACTAGCTTTATGAATCGGCTTGTTTTTATTAAACATTAATAATATTAGAGGAGCGTCAAATCTCTAGAAATTCACTTTTCAACACTCCAACATTTAAAACAGGACTTTCTTTGTAAGAAATGAGAGTCAGACTTTCCATCTTAACCAAAAAGCAGCAACATTCTTTTACACAATGGCAGGATGTGATGGATTTTTCCTGTAACAATAGATATAATTGGGATTGAAGACCACAAATAGCACACGGACAATCTGTGCCAACCAGGAGAATTCATCAGCAAGGCTTACTTGATTTTAGAGATTAACAAAAAACTTTTCCAGAAGGCCAAAGAGCTTCAGTCCAACTTTTAGGCCTCAACAAGGGTTAAATAAAATTTTCTGTGTCTTAAATCATTTTTCATAGATCCTATTTTTATGATGTTCATGTAAAGTTCATTTGACATGTGTTTTTGTTGTTGCTTGAGGTTGCCAGAGATGGTGAAAATGCTCCTAAATGCAAAAAAAAGAGAGAAATCTGCAGAAATGCACAAAAACATAAAAGTGACATTTAATGGTGCCATAGTTTGAGGCTTGCAAACACTCAAATGTATAAAAGTGACAGTTTTCAGATATAGTCACAACCCATTAATGTTACCAAATCTGAATGTAATGCACTGAATGTAAACGCTCAAAGCATTAAAGGGATTGTTTGGGTTGCCAGAGATTGAGAAAATCTCCTAAATTATAAATGTAAAAATGATGGCTAGGGTTGCCAGAGTTTGAGAAAATCTTTGTAAATACTCAAAAAATTAAAAGTGACAGTTAGGGTTTCAAATAATGCATTTGAAGTATACTGTTTATTCAGCAAAAAAGTTTTGTATTTGTTTGAGATATTATGATATATGTCTTAAATTTGGTTCTTACAGGTCTTAAGGTGTTAAACGTTTTACATTTGACCTCATCAAACCTGCAGAAACCCTATTTACTAAGATTCTATCGAGTGTCTATATAAAGGCAAGACTGTGTGAGTGCTTGGCTCATCTCAACAGGTGGAGAGGCCTTCACAAATGCAAAATGAAGCAGCGTAATGAAGGGTCGGCGTATCAAATTACCAGCTGGAGCTGTAATGGTCAGCGTGGCTCAGACACCACCATTATAAGACACATCCACCCCCTCGCCCGAATTTGTTTGTGAAGACAACTGTGTCTTATTTTCACAGAAACTCGACTCCATGCAAAAGAAGTGGAAGCTGTGCTCCCTCTGCCCTCCCTCAAGAGTTTTAAAAGAGACACTTCAATGATTCTTTAAGATGCACCCTTCATGGTGTCGAGTTCCAACCAACTGGGAGGTTGCCACAGAAGAGACACTGTGACGGAACAAAATAAATGGTCACCTAGGCCACAAATAGATTAGTCACGTTTATTGGCCTCAATGTGAGTTACTATATAAGGCTAAATGTCACAGTTTTGCCTGGAAAAGATCGTTGTGAGCTTAGTCTTATAAGGAAGACCGTGTCATACTCTAAAGGGCAGACAGGACACATTGGCTGTTACAGACCAAGTAGAAAATGCAGAGAGTATTGCTCAAGATCGCTGCAACTAAAGATTACAGGAGCTCTTGACATTTTTATCAACATTGATAAAACTCATCAAACATCTCGCAACATTAACAGTCATCAAAAATGGTGAAATAAGAATATATAGGAATCATAAAAGCAATAATAAAGCATCAGGAGGGTTGCAAAACATTATATGTAATGAAGAGCCATTCTCAAACTTTTACCCAACAGCAGACTTCTGTTTTGTTAGTGTTAAGTTGAAAGATTTTGTCGAAGATATTGAAGAAGGAGTCATGTCCCTTCCAGTCCCCGGAGTCAACTGGTTTCATGAATAGTTTTGTTTTTCAGGATTTGATGAAGCCACCCTCTGGTGACTTATGTTTTCCTTTATATTTAATCCATGGCTCAGTCTCACCCGCAACAATTTATGGAAGCATGTGTGTATATACCGGATTACACAGTCGCATGAGGGGCCGCATGGTTATGCAAGCCTTTCACAGAGATTAGCATAAAGATTAGCATATCAATGAATTTATCAAAACAGTGTCAGATAGATTTCATTCAGCAGCTTTGGTTGCATCACATAGATGAAGGGTTTATTAAGAATGAGACACTAATTTAATCATTTAGGAATCGATACCAAATGTGGTCAAATTGAATGCATATTATAAGAAAACGATAACTTTTTTCAACCTCGCAAGTGTGTCAACCTGATGTTGAAGACCTCCAAAATCAAATAAGGAACCTTTTAAATCACATAGGGTCACTTAAAAACAATGTTTAAATGAGAAGGCCCAGTTGTGTCATGTAAAGGGCTTAGCAAAAATGACTCAATAAATGAATCATATGGAAGACATTGAACAATCTGATAAAATTGAACACATTTTACAAGACAACGAAAGTGTTTTTGACCTTGCTTGCATGTCAAACTGTTGTTGGAGACAAATAAAACCAAATAATGATATCTTTAAAATCACAAAGCTTTAAAATTTGAGCGAGCTTCCACTTCCAAAGTGTAGGAACTGCCTCTGCTGAAGATAGATTCCGTGACAGAGGGATACAAAAAAATACACTTGAACAGTCATAGCAGGAGAATGAAGGTATTTCAGTAGAAAGACAACAAGCCAGGTTGTCTTTCTACTGAAATCCCATCATTCTCCTGCCGTAATTGCACAAGTGGATTTTCTTTAGGCTGATAGTTACATGGCTTTCTCTCTGTTGTATCTGTTTTGTTGGACACCATATTTACCTCACCCTATACCCTACATTCAGTCCCAAAATCCAAAAGTTTTTTTCATGAACAGTTTTTTTATTATTTAATAAATCTACCCTCTGCTAATTTATGTTCACTTTTGTGTTAAGTCCGTCACTCAGTTTCACATTCGACAATGTATATATTTGTTGCACACAAAAGTAAAACCATATGACACAAAAAGACATGAATATTCAAAAGCATTGTTGAATAAGGGAGTTAAATGTAATGCCCGTAACAATGCTGATCTTCAGACAAACACGAGAATTTAATGTGATTAATACAAACCGACATCGTTTCTGGATGTAAAATGGTAATATTAATATATTGCACCCCACCCAAATCCTGCTATAAAAAAATGAAATTCTTCATTAGCCATTTGAGGGGTGTTGCATTAAATGTTTTTTTTTGTTGTTGCTGTAATCATGACTATGCTCCCTTGTCCTTTTCATAACCTTTATACTTTAATAGGTTCCTTTAACAAAAACACTTGAGGTCTCCATCATTTCTGTTTTCTTTACAAGGCCTCCAAAATGGAACTTATGGATTCTGAAGGAATTTATGAGCAGCAGTTAGCCAATATTGTGAGCTTAATGCGCATACTCTAAGAACGCCATGGATGGCGTGTGACTGTTTATTTATGTGAGCTCCAGGTTAAAGACAGAAGGAACAGTGTTCCCCTGTGGCACCCCCCTAAAAAGCTGATTTACTGCCTGTCTGTTCTGCACTCAAGAACCCGGAGCATGTACAACCGCCCACACAAACACACATACCCATATTTTTGTATTTTCCTCTTTTAGGCCTCGTGCCTACCCTTCAATTTAACCAATAAGAAAACACTGAGGGGGTCTCTGTTTAGTTTTAGTTTTGTGTCTCTGCTTTTGTTGCAAACGTTTTTTGACATATGATTTAACTCAATTCCATTCAAAGGTTTGAGCTCACTTTGCTTTTTCTTTTCTGTTTCATGTTACACCAGACCAAGAGGCACAAACAGCTGAAATATTTGAACTTGGATATCAGCAGGGATTCTGACTGCTAGTGAGTGGCTTGTATCTGGATTTGGTCCTGTTGAGCTGTGGAAACAGCTACAAAAAGAGTTTATCCAGGCAATCCATTTTTTGGGAGATGCTTCAGGTACATGGGGTGCAATTTCATCAATCGTTGCGGAGAAGTTGGTAGCAAAGACAGAATTTATTTGCTAAAAAAGGTGTTGTTATGATGAAAAGATTTGTCCAAATTTTTACCAGTGTTTATGTCAATAGCAGTTAAAAGTTAAAAGAGTGCATTGAAATTTGTTTCTACATTAAAGCCTAAGAATTAAGTTTCGAGATCCTCTGTGTCTTTGTATTAAATCAAAGAAGCTAATATATGTAAAATATAATTATATTGAAATCCTTATTAGTAATTGGATATGGGTTTACCCTGCAAGTGATTCCATTTAAGATAATTAACTCTAAAAGGATCTGAATGATAAACCATTTTGTCGCAGCATTATCTCAAGCTTCCTCGCTTATTGTTCAAAACACATGTGACTTTTGTTAGCGTGAACCTGCTTCACAACAGCTACACAGATAAAGAGTGTGCCTTGAATAAGCTGTAAAAAAAAAAACCCTGGTTCATTTGACGGAATTTGTAATTTTTTATGATCTACATGGTTTATACTTTAAATGTTGTGTTGCATTTTGGTACATTCCGCTGATTGAAGAGGTAGCATTATTTCCAGAACACCTGCCGGCTATCATTATTTTCTTTTCAGTTTGTCAGTGGAGAAGTACACAAGAGGATTAGGGCCACCGCAGAAAATAAAATTGAAGTTCTGACTTTTTTTCTCAGAATTCTGACTTTTTCTGTCAGAAGTTTGGGTGCCCGTGAGGACAATTTTCAACTTTTTGAACATGTTTTAGCATTGTTCCCTCATTAAAATATGCTACAAGTTTTATTCAGATTTGTTCATGTATGTTTGTGAAATCCTACTTTTTTGTGAGCTCAAAACAGCTTGATGTTCATAGCGCCTCCTATTGTAATAATGCCTCCCACTGACCAATTAAATGAACTACTAATGCAGCTCATCACAATGCAGAACGAACTCACTGTCTGACCCCAAAGTGAAAGAGTAGCAGAGGAAAAAATTACGACAGGTAGGATTTGTGAGCTGCACTTCTCACCAGACTGGTTTTTAAACAAAGCGTCATTCGATTAATTAACAAAGCTAGTTCTGAAAACAAATGCTTTTCTGACCATTCTGATATCGAGTGGAAGTTGGAGGAATGGGGTTTTGAGGTATCCAACAATCCGAGGTAATTCAAAGTGATAAAAAAAACGCTTTTTTAAGGGTACAGTGATAGAATAGAGGGATCATATTTTCAGTCTAAATGCTTTAAAAAGGACATGATATCGTACATTTAAATTAAAGTTAAAAAGGGTCAGCTTCAACAAAGGCAAAATGGCTTTATCAAAGTCTGTGTCCATTTCAGTTCAGTATTTATGTTCTTATGCGGTTACTCATTGTTTCACTGTGTTCACACCCCTTTGTTTCAGCGCCACCTGTCTGTAATTTGCGTTGTCAGCTTGTTATCCAATAATGGTTTTCCTCAGTGTGCATATAAATGTGCCATATCATAACCATTTTAAATTATTTAGAATAAGTATTTGACCCCTCTAGATCTTTACTGCACCTTTAATTACCACGAAAGGTAGTATTTGTCATAAACAATGTCCTTGAATCATCTCAAATTGTTGTGCTCTGCAAAAAATATATTTTTTTGTAAGCCAAAAACCCTTTTGTGCCAGGACATTCAAAAACACACTTTCTTTTCATTGTTTATCGACGGGGTTCTACTACAGTTATACTTTCGGGTCAATCAGCGCGACCCTTCATTATTGAGATGCATTAGCAGTTCACCTGATTGGTTAGTGGGTGGTGCTATGGCCATCGAGCCATTTTGAGTTATGTTTTTGATGAGGGTAAAAGACTAAATAAATGTCTGAAAAGTCACATTTACCTGATACAGCCTTTTAATGTTTCTGCCGTTCTTCAATAGTTCCTCAATTGCAATAGTTCCTTATCCCAGTTAATCCTGCATCTTCCTTTAGGTTTTTATTGTAAAAATTCTATACAAATTAATAAATGTTTTGTAAAATTACAAAACATTTTAACATAGAGCAAAAACTGAAACGTCTGTAATTTTCTGCAAGTGTTTTCTCAGATTTTTTTTAAAGTGTACATTCCAAGCAAGCAAAGCACTTTTTACTTAACAGATTCCTTAACACACTTTGAAAAAATTGTTCTACATTACACTTTGTAGAAATATGCAAACTAAAATATACTTTTAGTGAAAGATATGTGTACTTTCTAAAGTGTACTTACTTTACATTCGTTGTTTAACATATTTTTATTTATTTAAAAAATGTATGGTTAAAATGATCACTGTAACATATTTGAAAAGATACATTTTAGAATAAACGCAGTAATATTAACTTTGAGTGTATTTCTAGTTACATTTTTAAAGCACTATAAAGTGAAGTTATTTATGCTCATTAAAGCTTCATACTGTACATTATGTATACTAAATATACTTAAAAATTATCCTTTCTATCATTTATTTATAATTAAAACATTTTAGAACAAAATTAGACATAGCAAAATAGCATTCAAGTTAACTATTAAGAATACTCTTTAAATATAAAAATGTAGTACACAAAAATATGTTAAATTCAAGTACAATTACTACATTTATTTTTCACCTGGGATTATCAAGATTTTTCTTCTGCCTCCTAAATAAATCTTGAAAATCTCCTTGAGACTGCTGTCCGCTCTCTGTATGCAGCTCTTTAGGTATATAAACATTGCTAATCTCTTGTTAGTGAACTAACATTAACTCTGTTTGCTCTTTATTTGCTCACCATCTCACTTTTCTCTTTTGTGGATTTTAGGTGACCCTGAAGGCCTTCATCTAGATCTCTTACACGCTTTGTCAACATGCATGCACTGCTGGTGACTGATCAACTCTCTACATTCTCTACAGCGACACACTTTTATGTGCTTTCAAAAGCAAAGCGTGAAACAAAACCAGCTCAAAATATTTAAACCTGGCCATGTTGTTGAATGACAACCGATCCCATTCTATGGCAGCTTGTAAAAAGCATGGTGGGATGTTTACGTGGCTCATTAGCTGTCTGTTGACCTCTGAGCTTGGGTTCAGTACAGAAGATGCTTCTTGCTTCAGTGTGGGATGCTAAGCACAAGCACGCGGCGTGAACCATGTTCGGGCTCTTAAAAGACCTCTTCTGAACAACACCCGCTTTAGAGTCATCGTTAACTGGTTGATCGTGTCTCAGCTCTGTTTTGTGCAGTGAAACTTTAGACACAACAGATTGTATTTTAAGACACGAGGTCAGCCACTTATAGCGCTGCATTTTCAGTTTTCTAAATGTAAAGCTTTTGAACTTGACCTTAACTCCTGGGACAGACTTCACCAGAGTAGCTTCTTTCACTGGGTGAACGCCCCTCACCTCCCCTTCTTCCTGTAAAATACTCTGGGAAGAGTTAGGTCATCCAAACACAATTAAATATATGTGCTTTGACAATAAACAAATGAAAAGGATTCAGTATGGAGCCACAAAAAAAGCTTTCTTTTCATTGTTTATCTGACGCGGTTCTACTGCGGTTCACTTCCGGGACAGTCAGCGTGTTTGTTCTTCTTTAAGCTGCATGTTTTAAATGTATGAAAAATTGCATATTAACATTTAAGCAAAAAGGAAAAAGTCTCTGTAATCTTCTGCCAATGTTTTTTTACAGTGAACATCCCAAGGAAAAAAGGTACTTTATTGTACTTCAAGAATGTTTATATTTCAGATTGTATGTTTAAAATGTAATTACACAAATTGTAATTTTTACAAGTACTTATAAAAACTGTTTTAAATGGCTTGTTTTAATATTCTTCTTCTTATAATTTTTTTTTATTATGCAGAATTGAAAGTATACATCCAGCAGGGTTTTCGCAAAATCTGAAATGTAAAGGCCCAATTTGAGGCTTTAAAAAAAAAGTTTTAAAATAAAATTCTTACATATCTTATTTTTCTGATGTCAGTGTAAGGCTCATCTGATATGTGTTTTTTTTGTTGTTGTTTGGGGTTGCCAGAGATTTAGAAAAAGCTCCTAAATGTTAAAATAAATGTAAAAATCATGGTTAGTGTTGCCATAGTCTGAGAAAATGTGCAAACATGCTCAAAAACATGAAATTCTAAGAGCGGCTCAAATACTCTCAACATCTTACTAAATAATTCTTCGGGTTACCAGAGTTGAAACTCTTGTGAACACTAATAAATGACAAAATCTTAAAAGTGATTGCTAGGATTGACATAAAAAAACATTAAATATTTTACGTAAATGTAAAAAAATGTATACGCGATTTAAAGTTGAGATGAGATGGCGAAAATGCACATAAATGCTCAAAATCATAAAAGAGATTGTTGGGGTTGCCAGAGATTGAGAAACTGCTTATACACACTCAGCTTTTTAAAGGGCATGGTTTGGGTTGCCAGAGTTAGAAAACCCCCCCACAAATATCTTTGTTGGGGTTTCAAACAGTGGTATTAAAATTTATTCTAAATGGTCTTAAAGAGTCTTAAATTCCACCTTATCAACCCTGCAGAGTGGAAAGCCTGTTCGAGGACTTCCATTGCTTGTAATGTTTCCAGGTACGTCTGTACTTTTGCTGCGTGTAGTAAAAATTCTTCTACAGAGACAAAAAATACTTTTATGTAGCACAATGAAAAAGTTGCTTTGGCATCTTTTTTTCCCCTTCCACAGCAAAAGAGTGACTTTTATTCTGAAGAAGTTCCATGTAACACAAGCTAAGCTTAAGAAAGCAAGTTCAAAGCGGGAGAGACGTTTTAGCTAAATTGCAAATAGTCTTAGTAAAGAAGGAAATTAACAGAGTAATATCGTAAATAAATCTTACCTCATAGCACCAAACAGTTGTTTTCAGTACATATGTAGCCCCTCTGTTTGTATCACTCTCTATTGTTACAACAGTTCAAAGATTCACACAGCAAGCATGAAGGCTCTTAATTAACACAATTTGTATTAGCAAAATTCTGTCAATCTAACGCTTCATCTGAAACTTTAACAGCACTTTCTCTATCACTTCTGAAATTCAATCGTGTGTCAATGTGACACCTTGTCAGATTTCTCCCCTGAAGTTCTTCAACCCCCATAAGATGTTTTATTTATACGGAAACAGACGAAAGACTCATCCTGGAGATCATCTGTAGTGTCTTTTAATGCTCTCCAGACTCCAGTCATGCCTGACAAACCTCTTGACTCAAGCAGCTTTCCAGAAGTCACCAACAAACAGTATGCATCACTGGCTTGTTCAGATGTTTAACTTGTAAAGGACTTGGAATGCTCCTTGTTTGGTTCCTTGAGGCTCATTCTCCAACTCTTTGAGTTTGTTTTTAACCATTTTTTATCATCTGTCCTCTTGATCTGGTGAGAGCACCTTAATTATAGCTCCACTGAGATCATAGAATTGGATAAGATGAGTAGCTTTTTTTCAGAGTTTAGACATTCTTTCCTATTTAAATGTGTCACATGACAAGATACCTTTTGTTTACTCAGCATTATACTCTGGTACCTGATGCGGCCATCTTACAGTCACAATGCAACATGATTGGTACACTAAAATGAGTGCATAGTTCCCAAACTTTTTTACCCTAAACATTAACTTTTCATTTGCTTTTTCATTCGTTTTAGTGGCACTGCTATAAAAAATGCTATTAGTCTAATCTGATTCAATTGTCTATGCTAAGCTATGCTAAAAGTGCTATCACCAGAATCAGAGAACAGATTCCAAAATGGTAAAACATTACAGATAAGTTAAGTCACATGAAATTGCCTAAAGATGAATACTAATAATATTCACTAATGTGGTACAGGGGCTGATATCTGAAGAACTGTAATGTTTATAAGCTTTAACAGTCTCTGTTCTACTATCAGACCTTTGTTTTTCCCCCCAATATCTATTATTTTTGACAAATGATATTGTATACAATTATTTGAATATTGAACCATTATATAATTTTCTTGTCTGTCTCTCAAATTAAATTTGAGAACTGCACAATTCCACAGAATGTATCAAACGTTCAGTGCAGAAATGACCTCAAAAGTCTGCAGATTCCAATTGGCCCTGCTAATAGATGGAGAATGAGTCTTTATTAAAAAAATAAAAAAAGAAAGCATCAACTTACTTGTTGGATTAGTGTGTTTTTTAGCAATCCAAAGCTTCTTGATTCATTTTTGATTCAGAATCATTTTGATTAAGTGATTACAGGCAAAATTTTACTTCTGCATGAAAGTTGCGGATAAGAGCCAAAAGTTCATTAAACACTTTCAGCATTTTCCAAATATCCCTTATTCTGAGGTGAAGGTCTGCTCTGTTGCTTTTTATGTGAATCATCTTGCCTGGTTATCTCCACTTGGACATTATGTAACTAATGTTGCCCTCTTTCTTGTCATTTGCCTTATATTCTTATTATATCATAAAAACGTTAAGAGCATTACAGCTAACAAGACAAGCATATATCTTTTTACCAACTGAAATCTTTCCAATTCCAGCATGGTAAGAATGTTTAGTTTAATGGAAATGAAACTAAACTTTTATAACCTTTTTTTTTCTGAATTCAAACTTAAATTACCCTTTTAGCTACTAACTGGATCTAATTTGGTGCTTTAGTTTGAGTTATGAGTAGAGGTATGTAAAACATGTTTTTCCTATATTTATCTCTAGAATGCTTTAAGTGTTTAACGTATATTTTTACTGAATAGTGATGCAATTTTTATATGTTTTCAGCTGGATCCCACATTATTCTTGCTCTTGGGGAAGCACGATGGTTCTGAATCAACCATCATACCAACCATCAAGTTCAACACAACAAATAAAGGATAGACAACAAATATATTTATATCTCTTTATTATTAACACACTTAATTCAGCAGTTCTTAAAGAGCTGAGTCCAGAGCTGTACAGATCCACTGTAATATATTGTGTGAAATGTGCTGTATCATGTAAACAAAATTTTCTAGTATTTTTCCATCGTCAAAACATGCCTCAAGTCATATTCAAATTGGTTTATGCGTGTTTGTTTAATCTTATTTAATAAAAAAAAATGTTGGGAGCTCAAAACAGCTATATGCCCGTAGCAACACCCGTTGGCCATAGAAGCACCCACTAACCAATCAGAGGAAGAACTAATGCAGCTCATCTCGATGAAGAACATACTGATCCGGAAGGGTTTTTGACTTAGGGCAAATAAGTGGATTTTTTGTCAACCAATAGTTGTGAAGTTAGCATGGCAGTGGGAAGAACAGGGGAGACACGACAGAGCACAACCATTTTAGGTGACGTCTGTTGACTTGTGGGCGGGACCTTAAGGTTTGTGACATAACACAACTATCTCTAAACCTTCAGACCTGTTTGGCCTTAGTGACTGTTTGACTCTTATGTTACATGTGGAATATTTTTTTATTTTCTGCCTCGTATGCCATAGAAAACACAATAAGTACTGTACTTCACATTTTATGTGAAATATTTCTGTTAACTACCATATGTTAAAAGCATTTATGTTCTCATGCTCAAGCTACTTGCTCCTCAAGGCTTCGAAATGTGGCATATCAACCTTGCTCATAGTTAAGACATTTTGGCTACCATCTGCTCTTGTTAATGCTCCTTTATGTAGGACAACATGTGAGCAATATCCTACAGTCATAACACCCTCTGCGGAGCCACATCCAGCCCCATTACCTAATCTTTTCCTGTTGTTCTAGCTCTACTTTTGCAATACTGGATCTGCACAAAGACCTCTCAAACTCTGGATATAAAATCCCTGCTGTACTTTACCCACAAGGCTTTCCTTTTGTGTTTCTGTGGACGCTTTGATTTGTAGTGTGATTTGTGAAATGTTTAACATGTATTCCTCTAAGGAGCCAGATGTTGAATGCACAGTGTTTTGCGTTGAGAATTTAGAGGCTCGCAGGTAATAGTGAGAGGCTTTCTGACGCATCGCAGCGGGCCGCCTGAAACCATGCATCTCAAAACCAAAGGTCTAGATGATGAAGTCTCTTGGAGTCCTCAAACTTTTGACTCTTGTAGTGTCAGCAGGGCCCGTAGACTTATGTTTAATGGAGACAGCCACTTTCCACCTGTTTAGGCCTATATAAATATTTTATGTTGCATGTGTATGGTATGCTAAGGAGCTGTAAAGAGATCCATTTTGTGAGTTATCCCATCTTGTGGGATAGATTGCAAGAGGTTTTTACGCAGAATTTATGGGATCTTTGTTATTTTATTATCAAAGTTTCAAGTTTTACGATTTTACTAAATATAATCCCAACTAACATCATGCTATCATACTTCTTTCTAGCATTGCCAGGTGTTGTGATTATGTAATGTTTTCAATGCCAGGTAGCAATATGTTAAGAAGACTATACCAGCGGTTTTCAAATCCAGTCCTGGAGGGTATTTTAGTTGCAACCCTGCTGAATGAGTACTACTCCAGCTTCAGACAAGCCAAGAAGATCTTAATTAGGGTGATCAAGAGTGCTTTTATTATGGTAAATCAAATATGAAGAACCCTGTAATATTCCATTACTAGTAAAAACTTAAAAATTTGGTAGCTTACTGTAACAGCAGCTCTGCCAAATGACTTGGTGAAGGAAACTGTTTTTTGGGATTAAAAGAGCTACATTTAAGTTAACAAAACACTTTTAAAAATAAGTGAATGTGCATTTATTCTGAATGTTTTTCAAGTTTAAAAACTGGGTTGTAACCATATCAGAGTAGTGCCACTCATTTAGTATATTGTGGTTTGAGGACTCCTTAAGACATTTTAATGTCTCAGGAGTTTTACTTATTATCTTACCTCATAGACATGATAGAATATAATGAAAAATTAATGAATAAGAAAAACATTGGGCTTTCATTTGGACAATAACATTTCTTCATACTATTTATTTTCTCGTTGTAGTGAACATTAATCTTTTGTGCTAATTTTCACTTCTGACATCAACTGGATAATCTTTTTTTTTTTTTCTGCATGGATCCTGAACAGAAGTAGAAGATCAGCGCACATCAGGCCAGACTCTCAGAATAGATTTTAAAGTATTGCTGCTTGTCTATATAAGTGTATAAGTATACCAAAATACATAACAAATCTACTGACTGTAGACAAACCAAATAAAGCTGGTAGGTCGCTGAATTTAAATTTGTTAAACTACCAAATGCTTGCTCTAAACATGGAGAGTCTGCTGTCAGTTACTATGCTGCCCGCAGCTGGAATTAGCTTCCATAAAAGATTAGAGGAGCTAAAATGATTTAAAGCACATCTATTTAAATGTGCGTTTACTGACTGAAGACTGCTGTCCGAAAAGCTCACTTTAAACATCTAATTATCTTTTTTTTTTAATCTCTGATCAGTTTTATTCTTATATAAAGCACTTTGAAGTGTACGAAAAGTGCAATAACATAAAATTGCCTTTTAGTGCATCTAATCAGCAAGAATATGTAGTAGTTGGAATTTTCTCTCACTTATAAAAAAAAAAACAACAAAAAAAAAAACACTAAACCCCCCTAAACAACCAAAACAAAACACTTTCGTCTTAAGGGATATGATGTGTGTGTGTGTGTGTGAATTATGAGTGAATGTGACCAGTTCAGGGTGTTTCTCATCTTTCCTTCTTGGTGAAATGGAGAACCACCCAAATCAGGAAATTGGGAAAAGAAAATTAATTTATGGAAAGAAATAATTTAAAGAGAAAAAAAACATGTTTTTTTTTTAGCTCAGCGAAACATTCTTTATTAGAAAGAAAGATTCAAAAAGAAAGATTCAGTTGACCTATACGGTTTGTGTCAATTCTATCTTTAGAATTTATGCAAGAGAACAATATTAATAGGGTTGTTGTCCAGCAGCTGTGAGCTTCTCCTTCACACCCTACTTTCCCAAATAGAATGCGTCTCATGGCGGGCTCTCTACTAGGCTAACAGTCAATGAAAACCCCTCAGGCAGAGGCTGAATCAACTGAGTCAACACAACAACTCCTGTCTGGAAAGAGAACTTTTTGCTGCTGGGGGCTGCTCAGTTTTTCTGCTCCCTGTGTTAAAAATGGAAATTGTCTGTCACAGCAACATCCAAAGGGATCTGACTCAGTTATGACCACGTTAGGAATTTTAGAGGGTCTATTGGATGAGCATGTGGTGACTTATCTAGCCTGTTCTACCTCTTTAGGAGCCTCAGCTAAAAATCACTTCTAGCTGTTAGAATAGAAATGTGTCTCATAAATGTGTGTGGAGCTCACTGTATTATGAACAAATCTCAGCTACTTTATGCGAATAACCACATATAATGTGGCTCAATATAAAACAAGGGCTGCTGTTTGTGTGTGATGTCACAAACCTTAGGACCACACCCACAATGCTACAGCGGTTGCCTTTTTTCACAGGTGAAATTTGTGATGTCAATAATCCTAGGACCACACCCACAATGCTTAGGTGGTCACATTTTTTCCAAAAAATATCGGTTTTGTTCTGTCACAAACCCTAAGACCATACCCACGATTCCACAGGTGACGTTTGTCTGTGATGTTCCAAACCCCCGGACAATACCCATGATGCTCAGGTGGTTAAACTTTTTCACATGTAAAGTTTGTTTGTGATGTCACAAACCTTAGAACCACACCCAATAACGTGTTGGTGTTGCCTTTTTTCACAGGTGATGTCTGTTTGTGATGTCACAAATCCTAGGACCACACCCATGATGCTATAGTATTGAAGTTTGTCACTTCAGTAAATCAGAGAACATCTTTTTTTTATTAAGCCTGCGAATTTCTGCTTATATCTGCTAATTTACCATGAGCTGTTGTAGTGAAAATCAAAATTCACAATAGAGTAATAAACAATAACTTTTTGTTTGTGGTGTGTTTGTATCAACTACTCAACCGTCACCTATATTGAATGTTATGTATTACACAGGTCTTGAATTTGTGAGTTCTTAAAGACAGAGGCGTCAAGATCAAGACTAGTTTGAGAATAGGAGACTCCAAAATGGGTACGTTTGCAAAGCAATGTTATGTTGTAAATTATGTTGAAAGTTTTTCAGGAAAACAGTCTTAAGAGTAAGATAAAACTTTAAAATAAGTTTTTCTTAATTTTTTAAATATCAAACAGTTTGCTATTTGACAAATGAATGCTCAGTTTACAATGTAAGGCACTAATTTGAGGGAATCTGATGTTTCATGTTTTCTTATTGCATTAAATAAAAACCGTTTAGACAAACCTAAATAGTAATCGACAATTACATGTCATCAGGTAACGCACAATTTATTTTATATAGTACAAAGCAATGATTTTATGTCGCTAAAAAATGTAACTTCCATAAATCAAGCTGGCCCAGTACATATCAAACACCGTCACGTTATTTTACATAATGTAAAAAATATGTTATACAACAGCCTTCATTTTTTTATTATTATTTTGCTGTTGCCCTTGAATTGGTTAACTGTATTAGACCGAATTTCCGGTACACGCCTGATTATTTGCGAAGTACATTGGAACATTTGGTAGTTGTCCACTCCAGCTCCATTCACCCCGCTGTGAAGCGTGCTGTTGGCTCCACCTCTGGAGGTTTGTCACGAGTGGAAGAAGTGAGCGAACCTCCTCCTGAAACTCCTTCAATTAAACCGGAGGGAGGACGCAGCCAGCGAGCAGAGAAGCGAGCAGAGAAGCGGACGGAGCGATCGGGGAAGAAGGAGCCGACCAAACACGCTTCAGCGCGGCATGAGAGTCCCGTGAGGAGGATCCCTCTCAAACTCGTCCTTGCGTTCTAAAACTTTAAAAGGAGCGGATAGATTCTACCGATAGCGATGGGCTCCAAACGGCACCGTTCGAAGACCTCGGCGTCTCCAAGCTGCTCTCCAATGGGACTCTCTCTGTTGATTCTTCTACCTTTGTCTGGTGCCTTCAACTTGGATGTGGAGAACCCAGCTGTGTATAACGGACCCAGAGGCAGCTACTTCGGGTACTCGCTGGACTTCTACATGACGGACTCAAGGTTGGTTGCTTATTTACTTGGTTTGTGATGAAGTAAAAGCACCTCATTAGTGAGTTCCTTCTTGTTTTTCCTTAACAATATTAGTTCTTTACACCAAATTATGAGTCCATCCTGTCATGCTGGGAAGCTGACCCTAAGCTTTTCACTCATCACAGCTCACACGCTGCTGGTGATGTGACAATAAAAGTGATTTGATGTAAAGTCAGGGGGAATATGCTTGTGGTATACTTTATAATTGGTTTTGTGGACCTAAACACTTTATTGTGAGAAATGCTTCAGCATGATTCAAACTCAGGAAATACATGATCATGATTTAAATAGACTTGTTTTGCTTGATGAATACATGATCATGATTTAAATACAAGAAATGCTGCTGCATCATGTTTCAAACTGACTAATTATTCCAAATGAATTGCTTTCTTTGTGTATTAAAGTAATGTAATGGTTAAAGTGAGTATTTTCATTGTAAAGACTAAACTTTTTGTTGCACATCCAGTAGACGCAGAGTTTGGGATTGCTCTGAACGTTCTGGTGGTACCTTGGTTGTGTGTTTGCGCTTTGTCCTTTTGACCATTAAAATCTGCAACTCTTCCAAATTTGTTTAACCTCTTTCAATCATTGATTCAGCCAGTTTCCATTTCCTTGAATCAGACTGATGTCTTCTCGGGATGGTGCTATCTCACCAGTCTAGGGGGCAATGAAACCAAAGGTGTCCCCAACTGTTGTTTAGAGTCCCGGCCGAGGCGGTCCACTGCTGTTGGGATCAAAAGACGTCCTCACAGCTGGAGAGTGCTGTTGCTAAAGCATGGTTTCTATTTGTTTAGCACAAGCCTGAAGTGTATGCACAGGTTTTCATGTTGGCGGATGACAGTGGATGCATCATGCACAGTGCCATCGCTGGTGGTTTTGTCCATATATAGCTTTTGACAGAAGCTAATGATGATGTCATGGTACCGGCTCTCCTCAAGGGGAGTGCAGATTATACCCCCTAATTATCCTTGATTGCACGTGTTGTAGTCGCTTAGAGTCTACTTCAAATCTGAGAGGAGAATCTAGCAACTTTCAGAGATAACCTTTGCTAGATTACAGTCCACCCTCTGGAGAAATGCTCTTGGGTGACTTTGATCTGTTTTCAAGACTTTTAGGATGCTATATTATGCCCTTTTTAATTAACATTGGAGCCATCTAAACTATCACTGAACCCTTAATAATCTTAAAAAGGCAGTATTTATCAAAAACAACATGTTTGAATCACCTCAAATGGTTGCGCTCCACCAAACGAGCTGTTTACCTTCATGTTCCACCCACTGCCATGTATCCACCACACCCCTGCTTGCTGTTTCTAGATGACACAAAAAAAAGTCCTCCCAGTTCTGAAGAATACATTCATATTTTGGTGCCAAATAACACCCAAAAGCAACCGGTTCTAATGTGGTTACACTTCTGGATCAGTCAGCAGGTACGTTCTTCATTGAGATGCAAAAATGGTTCATCTGATTGGTTAGTGGGCGGAGCTATGGGCAATGGGTGTGGCTACGTCCATAGAGCCGTTTTTAGCTCCCAGAAAGAGAAAATAGGATTACACAAACATGCATAACCCAATGTGAATATGACATGAGGGATGATTTGATGAACAATACTAAAACATGCTAAAAATGTCTGAAAAGTAGAACGTACCTGATATGCTACATTTAACAGACTTTTGTACTAATTTAAAAATGTGAACCCTAAAGCTAGAATGTAATATATCGTGTTGCTCTGACAATTCTTTGCATGCCATTGATTGAAGAGTGTTGCTGTATGGAGCAATCATAAATGTAATCCAACTGTGATTGCAAGACCACATGATCCCCCTTCGACCTCCAGATATGATCTTTGCGGTTGTATGAAGTGATAACTTTGAGGGAAAAGTATAAGGCATGCCACTCAACCACTGGTCTGTTGGGTTTTCCTGCCCTTTTGGCGGCATGACTTGTGGTTCTAGCTGTGACAGCTGTGCTGCACTCTTTTGGAGGTATAGTTGTAGTTATAATCAGCTCAATCATGTCCTGACTAGAACATGTGAAAAAGCCATCTCCAACTGCAGTTCTCTGCTGTATGGGGGCTTTGTCAGAGTGTGTCCACTCTAGTTTCAGCCTCAGACCTCACGTCCACCAAACATTGGCTAAAGGTCTGGTGGGTTTGTTGGTACCCTGTTCTGAATACTGAAGTTGTGATCTGATAGGTTGAATTTTCTGGATTTCCGGGAGAAGCTGATGTCGTATTTGTTTTCATTCCGGTCTGAAACTAAGTTCAGTCACACTGTTGAGAAAATATGATTTTACCAGCAGTGTGCCCCCGATTCGATAACAGAAGGCTGTTGTAACTTTGCGTTTGGTCTTGTTTTCTCTGACTTTTCTTGCATGACTAACTTGTTGGATGTCGATCAGTTGATGCTATGCGGACCGTCAGGGGGATTGGATGTTTGTCGTTTCAGTCAAATGACCTCATGGGTGGGTCTTGACCTAAAAAAGATGTCATAACCCCCAGAACTTTCCTTCCATGAAGGTCTGGCTACACAATACTAGGCTCACACTGGTTCTGGGTTGTTTTCTGTGAGGCTCTTCATGTCTTATCTTCACAATGTTTTACTTTTTTATCATCCTGCTAGACCCTTTAGGTTTCGTTGTCGTCGCGTAATGCTGATCTGACAGAGATCATTCAGTAGAGGTGGATTAAACAGGAGATGTACCACAGCTGAATGTGTCGGATGACTAAGAGGAGAGTGTGACTGTGAGTGTCTCTCCATACTGTGTCTGGGTTTATCTAGACTGGTTTTAAAGCTCCTGCCAGGTATTTCCCCTCTAATAATCGAGACGGTACACCCCCCTCCCCATCACTACATGGCTTGTCGCTTTAGAACTGTGATGTCATGGAAAAAAGGCAGCTCTCGCTTTCTCTCTGTGATGATTTCATCAGAACTTTTCACTTGAGAATTTTGGTCGTTGTGGAGGAGGATTGATGTGCTTTAAACTGAATAAAAGAATGTATAAAATAAAACATTTGCTTCCTAAGGCTTTACTAGAATGTGTTTCTATTGTGTGTTGCATTGTTGGGGTGAGATAATGATGGCGATCACATATTTATAGATATTGTGGAAGAGTGACCTTAACGATATTGTTAAAATTGACACTGCTATTTCTGAAGTGCTTATTTCTGCTATTTTATATTTGTTTTATTTGTTTCCCTGTTAGATGGTTTAACTGCTTTTATGCTGAAAAATATTCACTATTCTATTCAGTGTAGAATTTTTTTTAGTTGAAGATACTGTAAAATCTTCAAGATTAGGACCTAGCTATTTTGTAAAGTAATTGAATTGCGATCATTTTTAACCAATATTGTGATGGCGTTTATTTTTCTCAGCTTTTGCTGTTCTATTTTTCAACAAGTGTTACTGAATTCAATTAAACAATTGTTTTTGCTTACATTCCATATTAATGACCGTAATCATCATTTTCTAGTACAAAACCATTGTTAACTTTGGTCTGATTGATGCTCATTAATTACACATTAAAGCTTTATTCTCTGCGCATAGTTTTAAGGTTTTAAATTCATTGAAAGTGGCTTTTTTGGGGGGGCATTTTTTTTGCTAGTTTCACACCTCTGCTGTTTAATGTTGATGCGATAATGCTCCTTGACCTTCTATCATGCTCAGGGGACAACAGTGATCCTGCCATGATTGAAAGGGCAAACTTTTATGGTCGCTCGTGATTCGCTCATGCTCATTGCTTGGCCAAATGTGTTCACTCGCCTTAGCACCCTTTGTTTTGTCTCAAGGCGCCTTCACACGGACAGTTTAGGACCAAAAATTATTCTTGATGTGTGATCGGCTGGTTCATCACTCAGTCTTCCATGGGTGTTCCATTTTTGTTTGATATTTTCCCCCTATTTCTTACCAATTGGTTTAAAGAGGAAGGTATCGGATTATGCAGAGAGGTAAAGAAATGGTTTGAGACCTTAAAAAAAAGCTGCCAAACATCAGAGAAAAATTTGAGGTTACATTGTGGTGTGCATGGGCCTTCACAAAAGACATGTTTTTTCCTATCGAAATGGATTCAAGCAGCGCCAGAAAGCACTCTTTCGCCCAAGAGGAATCTGATGTTGGATATTAATGCTCTCTCTTGCCTGTTCTGTCTCAATCTCCCTCAACATCAACTCCTCACCTTGACCACAGACTCACTGATAGTCTGGACTCTGAAGACCATGCAGGTCGGTGGAGATCAGTACTCCCTGGCACGCAGTAATAGAATTAGCCAGTGTGCAGACCACCACAGAGAACTCGCTCGGGGATAGGGTTCATGATCTTTGTGTCAGGGGGATTCACAGCTGTGTACATGTTAGGAGAAATTTATGGTTCTGGAATCCTGAGAGAAGAGCAGCACAGTTCTGATAAGATCCTCCTCCGGATGGTCTGGTACATAAACCTAATTTGACGAATTGTGACTGCATGTTGAATGCACCACTTGTTCGTTTGACAAGATTTGAACTGGAAATCCAGATGGTTGACGGCACAAGCCTCTCCTTGTATGTTCACACCATAGAAGCAACTTGTGATGCCCGTTAACTTTTTTTACATTCCTGCTTTTCAATAATGCACAAGTGCAAATGTCAGTGTGTGGATTTTGCGGGAAATGTTAGAAAATTTGGGGCCTTAATTGAAATGTTTGGACTGCAGAAACAATAGATTACCACCATATGAGTTTTTGTGGCTCAATGTGATAAGGGTTGTTTTCGGAGAATAATGTGTTACGGTGCGAAAGTTCCTTTAATGTTTATACTGTTTAAAATGATAGTTTGGGGTGTTTTATGATGTTTGGCGATCCCTAGAAGGTTGTGGTTGAATCTTAGGAGCAGCGCTGTCTGCATCTGAGGCCAAATGAAACAAATGTACAGCCACAATGCCAGGAATATTAGTGTTAAAACATAACTTTCTCACCTACCTCTGTGAAACTTATGAGCCAAAGATTCCCAAACTTGAGGTTTCCCAAAGTTGCATCTGCTGTCAAACCAACTGGGCCTTCTCTGATTACAACTACATAAGTTCATTATACTGGTTTGTTGGTTATTTTTAAGCAGCAATCATTGTAGTTGGTGTTACATTAATTAAGTTTTATTAGATTTTATTAGATTTAAATTGATGTTATCTAGGTTGGTGCCAGAGAGGTGCAAATCAAACACAGTTAAAGATTAGAAAAACAAATTAACAATTTAGAAAAAACTTGAGAAAACAAATGAACAAATCAGAAGTCAGTTGGTAAGTGTTTTCACCATTTGAGAACTGATAAAATGACAGGGATTATAAGGGACTTCTATCAAGCAAACTACAGAGGAAGTGACATTACAATCTGTTTAGGTGAGAACGTTTGGAGCAAGAGACCATAAACTTGTATTAGATTTTGTTAAATGTTGTTGTTACATTTTTAGGGGTTGTGCAGAATGTCTTTGTTCTCTTTTGTGGAATTCAATACAACGCTGCTCTGAAGTGCTGCCATTTTAGCAGGAAAATTATTAGACTATAGAGGCATGGTAGACTGCAGAGGAGAGTTCACTGAAGGTGAATGTCTGCTGATTCTCAAACCTGAAACTAACTTTAACTAACTGCTGTTGTTGGATTAAGTTTTTCACGCAATATATATATATATATATATATATATATATACGGATGGTGCATTTGCAGTAAAAACAAAATTCAAGTATTAAAAGAAATATATATATATATATATATATATACATATATACAGTGGTGTGAAAAACTATTTGCCCCCTTCCTGACTTTTTATTCTTTTGCATGTTTGTCACACAAAATGTTTCTGATCATCGAACACATTTTAATATTAGTCAAAGATTACACAAGTAAACACAAAATGCAGTTTTTAAATGAATGTGTTTATTATTTAGGGAGAAAAAAAATCCAAACCCACATAGCCCTGTGTGAAAAAGGGATTGCCCCCCTTGTTAAAAAATAAATTAACTGTGGTTTAACACACCTGAGTTCAATTTCTGTAGCCACCCTCAGGCCTGATTACTGGCACACCTGTTTCAATCAAGAAATCACTTAAACAGAAGCTACCTGACACAGAGAAGTAGACCAAAAGCACCTCAAAAGCTAGACATCATGCCAAGATCCAAAGAAATTCAGGAAGAAATGAGAGAAAAAGTAATTGAGATCTATCAGTCTGGTAAAGGTTATAAAGCCATTTCTAAAGCTTTGGGACTCCAGCGAACCACAGTGAGAGCCATTATCCACAAATGGCAAAAACATGGAACAGTGTTGAACCTTGCCAGTAGTGGCCGGCCGACCAAAATTACCCCAAGAGCGCAGAGACAACTCATCCGAGAAGTCACAAAAGATCCCAGGGCAACATCCAAAGAACTGCAGGCCTCACTTACCTCAATTAAGGTCAGTGTTCACGACTCCACCATAAGAAAGAGACTGGGCAAAAACGGCCTGCATGGCAGAGTTCCAAGACGCAAACCACTATTAAGCAAAAAGAACATTAAGGCTCGTCTTAATTTTGCTAAAAAACACCTCGATGACTGCCAAGACTTTTGGGAAAATATCTTGTGGACTGACGAGATAAAAGTTGAACTTTTTGGAAGGTGCGTGTCCCGTTACATCTGGCGTAAAAGTAACACAGCGTTTCACAAAAAGAACATCATACCAACAGTAAAATATGGTGGTGGTAGTGTGATGGTCTGGGGTTGTTTTGCTGCTTCAGGACCTGGAAGGCTTGCTGTGATAGATGGAAGCATGAATTCTACTGTCTACCAAAAAATGCTGAAGGAGAATGTCCGGCCATCTGTTCGTCAACTTAAGCTAAAGCGATCTTGGTTGCTGCAGCAGGACAATGACCCAAAACACACCAGCAAATCCACCTCTGAATGGCTGAAAAAAAACAAAATGAAGACTTTGGAGTGGCCTAGTCAAAGTCCTGACCTTAATCCCATTGAGATGCTGTGGCATGACCTTAAGAAGGCGGTTCATGCTAGAAAACCCTCAAATAAAGCTGAATTACAACAATTCTGCAAAGATGAGTGGGCCAAAATTCCTCCAGAGGTCTGTAAAAGACTTGTTGCAAGTTATCGCAAACGTTTGATTGCAGTTATTGCTGCTAAGGGTGGCCCAACCAGTTATTAGGTGCAGGGGCAATTACTTTTTCACACAGGGCTATGCGGGTTTGGATTTTTTTTCTCCCTAAATAATAAAAACATTCATTTAAAAACTGCATTTTGTGTTTACTTGTGTTATCTTTCACTAATATTAAAATGTGTTCGATGATCAGAAACATTTTGTGTGACAAACATGCAAAAGAATAAAAAGTCAGGAAGGGGGCAAATAGTTTTTCACACCACTGTATATATATATATATTTTTTTTTTAATACTTGAATTTTGTTTTTACTGCAAATGCACCATCCGTATGTCACTGTAGCCAAAAAACTGCCCTGGTTCCTTGGAAAAGGTGCATCTTTCTTTTTCTACATAAACAAGCCAGTTTCTTTTGTGTGTGTGAACATGGAGTTAGCGCTCTGTGGAATAAATACCAGTCAGTGTTTCAAATCAATGTATAAAAATGTCCTTCCTCAAAATAGTTTTTAATTATCTCAATTTGAGTCGTTATATCTTTACTGAAATAGTTCAAGGGCTGCTTGTATATGAGTGCAATCCGTTCTTGTGATGTATCGCTCATGAACGAATCATTGACCCTGTTCCACACGGATCTACCATGCGTGATGTCACCCATAGGGTTTGTATTAAGGGCGGAGCCAGTCATCACCATTTCCCTTGTGGCTGTGCGTTCACAAATCGGTCCAGCATAATAAACAAACACATTTTAAAAAAAAATATATATATAGCAATTTTTTGGGGCTTAGGATTGCATCATAGCATTTCTGTGACTGTGGTCATCATTCTAGAGGTTCAACCACTCTAAGAGGGTCATTGCTAGATCAATATTTACATCAGATTCAGACCTTGAGCTCAGTTTGCCGTTGCTAAACACAGACCTGCGTTTAGGCTCTCGGTGTTGAATTTGCTATTTATAATTTTTACTCTTCCTCCAATGAATCAGGCTGCGTGTTGTCTGTAGCCTTGCATCCAGCTGGATATGGGTGTGTGGATGTTGGCTGCCAAGCTATTCTTCACCCAGGTTTTCCTGATGACGAGTAGTATTTTCCATGGATTCGCTACAATAGAGGCTTTTGTGCATTGCAGGAGTTTTAGTAGTCTCTATTTTTTGGCCATTTTGCTTGTTGATATAACCTTGTTTAGTTCATCTGGCTCCGGTTCAAAGTCAATCAAATTTGATTGTAAGGTTATATTCTACGTTAATGGGTGCACCATTAGCCAAATTGGTACTGTGGACTAGATTGTCTGACAAAATGGCAGCATTTTATGGCCTTGTTGGACCTGGGCGCCTCATATAATAGGCTCTTGTGTGCAGGGGTACACATGTGCCCTGATGAAAAGACAGGCATGTGTTCTACCACAGTAGATGGAACAAATGGCTCAGTCAATTTTGGAGACGTTTAGTCCTTAGGCTCCGCAATGGCCTGGGGTTTGCGCATACAGCATTTCTGCTCTCCATTGTTACTGGTATATATTTTGGTCAGATCATTATCATTTGTTTTGTTCTGTTTTATCAGGCCCCTGGTAGGCTGGTAATGACAATGAATGTCCCATCACCGGCTATTCAACCGAGCGTTTATTGCCTGCAGAGCTTCAAACAAAGGCATTGCATGCAAAGGTGAGCAACGGAGGCTTGCTGTTTGAGGACGATGGCCATTCCAACTCTTCGTTAGGTGTTAAGACAGGGTTCCATGCTGAGAGAGATCCCTCAGAGGTGTGAATAGTCAACTCGCTCTGGTTTGTGTCTGAATTTACCTCTTCAGGTAAGGGTTGAAATTGTGTTAAGTAATTTAGAAGCTAAAACCACTCTGTGTTTTTGTAAATGTGATTGGGGGGTTTGGATAGTTGTCCTTTTGAAATTTCTTTGTCACACGTCAAGGCCAACGAAGTAGATTTATGAATTACGGTGAAGTGGCCGAGCTAATGCTGTGGGTCACACACCAATGGCAACATATTGAATGCGGAATGTATGGAAGGCATTTGTACAATGGATAAGAGCCTATTTAGAGAGAGTAGTGCTAGCCATGTGGTTGTCATATGAGAAATTTTTTGTAACTTTAAACTTAATGCACCATAAAACCAACTCATTTCAGTAGATTCCCGTTCCAATTATTGTAACTCCACTTTATTTTATTCTTGAACATGCATGTTGGTAATTATAAATGCTTTGAGCATCCTGTGTAACATAAAATTTCTAGCCTAATACAATGAGGTATGCATTTTTCAGAAAAGTTATACCTACTGGCATAAATGCATTATCAAATGCAAACGCAATGTTTAATGTTTCAAAATTCCTATATTTTTTTAAGCTTTTTTTGAGCTAAACTGTATTAAATTTATGTATTGATGTTTAGGTTTTTGACCAAACATTTCCCATGTGGATGTATTTGGGTTTACATGGATTTCTCCAAATTCATGTGGCTAAAAAGCTGTATTAAGACTGTTAGCCATTTTTTAATTCTAATAAACAGACACCGCTTACATTAACAGGTTCAAACAGGTGCTTTAGTTTCTCTTTCCTCTGGTTTTCACATTATTGGCAGTAGGCACAAAAAAAAAAAGATTTCAAGGTTTATGGTGGTTTGGAAAAAATCACAGCCTCCAAACCTCTGTAATTTTCAGAAGTTTATCACTTACATGAAAAGTCTCCTGTAGTTTGCAAGCTCTCCTCTACTCTTCTCTTTTCTTCTCTCCTCTTCTCTTTTTTTCTTTTCGCTCCTCTTTTCTCCTCTCCTCTTCTCTCCTCCCCTTAAAAACCGGACTTGAATGCCCAAAGTTTTAATATATTAAATAAAAAAAAGGTCTTTCACAGCAAACAGTTCAAATAACAATTATAAGTCTTTGAGACTTTATTGTTTTTGTCATTCTGTCAGAATATCATAGCAGCCTGTTATTTATTGGCATTTTGCTAACTCTTGTGTGTTAAGCTCTAAAATTCTCAGCCCCTTTATTACTGATGCCGATATAAACCATGTTCTCTAGGAGGAAATGTTTTTGTGATGACATTTATTATCTACTCCTAGATATGTCATTTAATATGACATTGCATATCTGCTGTTGCATGAGTGTTGCGGTTGCATTTGTGCAGATCCAACAGCTAGATCTTCCACACAGACTGAGGTTTTAGCTAGAATTTAGGAACATGCGAACACGTTTGGATCCTATCTGATTATTTTGGTGATGATGATGATGATGATGATGATATTTAGAGAGAGATGTCTCCTTAAATATGTAGAAAAAGAGAGATCCCTGTTCTCCCATTGTTCGTTGACCCAGTCACTGCTTTACTCATCATCTTTCCTTGGATCTCAGTTCCCAGACAGCAGAACTGCGCACATATGGGTCATGTCCTCCTAGCAGACGAGACTCCGTTTCTTTCTTCTTATGAGCTGCTTCCATCACAACTGACTCAATGTTTAACGACAAAAAGACATGCTGGCGTCCATATTAATCCTTGCTGGCGTTGGATGAAGGAAATCACGAACTGACCATTCAGGCCTTGACTCTGTTCGTGCTTTCCTTGATTTTGAGAATGTTAGTTCATTGAGGTTTTTTCATTTTTCTTGATGTCAGGAAGTTTCAACTTTGTTCACTTTGTTTTGGACCCCGTCCATGATGCAGTGTGCAATCACTGTTACCACGTTTTGCTAATAATAACAATCAAATGTTTCTTGCTCCTAAATAGCTTGCACATTGTTTAGTTTTGTTTCAGAAAAGGCCCTGAACTGCAGAGAGCCTTACATCTTCATAGCATCTCTCTGGAGTGCATGGGCAACTGGGAAATTTGCAATGAAATCTGTTACTTACTAAAGTGAACGATTCTTGGCAATGATTGTAGTGACTTCTACAGCTTTTGTTTCTAATAATAGCAATAGTTAATTACCGTTTGAAAGTTCTTAGTTTCTGAGTATTTGAATGTACAATTACTTTCAAATCTGACTTTGAAAAGGCCCCAGACCATTTATGATATTATAAGGTTTATTAGTCGGTTTCGGAAGTTTTTTGACAGCAGGATACTATGCATGCAAGGTTAAAAAAAAAGTTTTTTTTTTTTTTTACTTGGTAAAAAAAAAAAACAATGTTCCATGGCTATGTATGAGACCAACCTTCAACAGCCAATCAATCAGCTATCTGTTATTGTCGCTGTGATTGTAAAGTCACCACAGACACAGGTTAACTCTGCAGAAATACTGAATCAGGTTTGTGATGCTTGGCTCAAATAAAAACTGAATGAAGGGCTTGGTTATTAATGTATTTGAAGCATACTATTTATAATGCAAAAAAAAGATATAAAACTGAGTTAGATGTACAAAACCTGGTGTTTCATTCAAAAAGCGAGAAATCTCAAGCTGCTTTGAAGTTTCTCCAGCAAACCACAGCCATCAAGCAATTATTAAGTATATATAAGTCTTCAATTTAATTCTTAATCGTCTTAGTCATTTCTTTAAAAGTATTTTGACAGTATGAAATCTATATGCTACAGAAACCCATATGAATGATCGTAACAATGTTTGTAGATGGAACAATATATTCAGTGACGAACTGTTCTGCTTGGAGTGAACCATTTATATTCTTATTTGTTTTGTGCTTAAGCCCTGGTATGTATGTAAATTTGCGCAATGTATTTAGTATGCTAGCTAGTACTTTGACGGCTGAGGGAGAAGTATGGTTTCCTGGATTGAGTGGTGCAGGTGGTGTGAGTGGTTGTATTGTTATCTCTCTCCCCAATATGTTTGCCAAAAGATTCAAAGCGACTCGTTTCATCGACTCTGACTCGACTCTTTCTTTTTAAATACAATGACTTGATACGAAAGGCACTTTAACACTTAAAACTCTAACTATGTGTTTCTTAAAATCCCCAAAATTTCTTTTTTTAAATCATCTGCTCTTTATGTAAAACATCGAGTATAATTGTTCCCGATTCAGTGTAATAATAGGTGTCCTGGATTTTTAATGCCGTCAATCTGAGTGGTACATTCTGTGCATTTACAACCATTTTAAAGTGACTGACCAAGATTGTGTGAGGTTTGACTGATTTTTCTGGCTGCTTCATTAGCAACCGGTGTGGTTTCTTGGCAAGCTCAAACATTTACAAGCTCTTGTGTGACATAAGCGTAACAGCTGGGGTATAATGAAGTGTGGGATGGGTGGGAGACTGTTTTGAGCAGAAGGTGATGGAAATGAAGCCCTTTACCATCTGATGGCCTCTAACCACCATCAGTTGTATTGTTTTGCACCATCAGCGTCTCTCATGCGACAGATTTGTACCACAACCCAAGTAGATGGTTTGTGGATGTTTATAGCTTCATTTCTGTTCTGATTAGCAAACCCCCGAAAACGTTTTGGGGTAGCTTTTTAGACACTCACCAGACTCTGTGGTGTGTAAGTAGCAAGCTTAGCAGTTTAGTGCTAAGTTGATTGGCGTAAATAAGACAACACTGAGGTGTGTCTTTTTGTAAGTGTCGCACTGTTTTTACTCGTTCAACACATCCACAATAACCTTTTTATGTTTGTGATTTTTTTTTTATGTTCCCGTGCTTGCATTTCCATGTTTTCACGGATGTTCTTAGACTTTTTTTTGTCTCTGTTTTTTCAACATACAAGATTGAAAATAAGTGAAATGGACACTTGAAGATGATATTGCTCACAAATTAGGCTTACGTAACCATTCACTGATTACCAGTCATTCTTCTTAATTCTCTAATGGCCCCTCTAGCAACACAAAACAATGGCAAATATTTTCACAGATTTCCAAAGTAAATCCATAAATTAGCTATTGGATGATCTTCTACTCTCCACCATGAAACAGTTCATTAAAAAGAGCTTTAATAAGTGTCCTCATGTTGGTGAAACTCTATGAATACATTTTTAATGACAAAGTTTTAAGTTCCTCAATGTAAAAACACTGCTTTAAATCTGTGCCTCAAATCTGTTTTGATCTAAATCAAATATTTGGTTGCCAGATTGAGCAAAAACACAAAGATGTTGGAACATACACATTCATTGTTTAGAGTAGACAACATTAGGGTTAAAAAAAGTGATTTGCTGAGGGCAAAAGAGACCTTATTGACAATTACATTTATGCATTTTCTCTTTTTCTTTTTCTTTCATAACCGTTTTTGTACTTTGGAGCTGTGATCTCCTTAGGGAAAAATATTAAGAGATTTAGGAGCTGAAACCTCAATAAATAAACTTGCATTAGAATAAAGTATTAGACATCACATGAAAGATTGTGATTCCTCCAGTTTAAGGTAATATATAATCATAATAAAGACAAGGTTGCTGCAAAATATGGATTTAAAAAAAAATATTCCTGTTTTTCTTTCACAATAAATTAAAGTTTTTTAATTCAATGTGTTGTCGGTGGAATTTGCATGTTCTTGGTTTGTATTCAGAATCTCAGCCATTTAATAGTTTGCGTTTAGCCTTTTTATGTTGTCTTACTTTTTTAAGAAATTAGTTTTCAATCAGACATCCAATTTTATCCCGATTTCTTTTCTTTTTACATTTTTTATAGAAGTCAAATAATAATAAAACCCTTGTTTACCTATAAGCAGATTCACAATTTTTCTTACTCTCATATTGCTCTTCATATTAAGATACTTCCCAACACTTGTCACATACATTACATTTAAATATATTATAGAAATAAAATGTTTTATAAACATTATATTTGCATTTTTTGCCATTTGGTAGATGCTTTTTTCCAAAGCAACTTTTACAAGAGGAGAGACTATATGAAATTTGGTCTTACTCTGTTAGCTCACAACAGATGTTGTATCAGCTGATAAATCAATCAATCATAGAAGGAGGGAAACTGAACAAAAGATTTTTTTTCTTTTTGATTTTAAGATTATTGATGTCATTTCAAGGTCTTGGAAAATCCTAAACCTAAGACCTAAACAACTGAAGATACCATTGTTAAAAGATGGGATTGAGGTAAAAGCAAACAAACAAACAAACAAACTCAAATATTCCTCCTCCCGATATCTAGACCAAGAGAATGCTATGTCCTTATAAGGCCACACTGTTTTAATTAAACTGTGTTTGCCATTCCTTTTTTGGAGTGCCTCCTGAGGTCTTTCTCATTTATTAGGAGCCGGTAAGAAAGCCAGCATTGAAGCCAAGAGCAATCTGACTCTTATCGTTATGCTAATGTCAGCCCAACGGTTTAGCGTAGAAAAGAAGGATATTTAACAGAGCTCAGATCCCTGGCCAGATAAAGCCCATTACATGCAAATTGTTTCTCATTTACAGCTCTTTCATGATCAGTATCATATGAGGGAGATCTAGTCACGTATGCTTGAGCAGTAGGCGGAAAACTTCAAATTTATTTACATTTGTTGATGAAGGCCAGTTAATTTCTGAATTTCCTCTTGCAAGCATGTTGCCGTCTTTTGCATGGTACCACTTTACGTTCAGGAACAATGTGAAACTTTGGATGTGATTCATGTGAATAAACAAAGCACAAATAAATAGCATGTCTAGAAAGAACAAAATGCCTTCTAGCTCACTATATATATCAATGCTTTTTATTAATTAATTAATGTAATTTTATTTGTCAACTATTTGTTTTCTGGAGCAGTCAGTCAGTCAGACAGACAGACAGACAGACAGACAGACCTGTCTTTTCTATATAACAGCCTATGCCACCAGTGGTCCCTAGATAAGTGTGTTAAAAAACCCTTGATCCCCTAAAGTAATTTCACATAGCCCCTCTCTGTTTCATGATCAACCCATTTCATCAAATGTTGGAGTCTAGAAGCTTGGGTTTTAGTTGCAAGGCTCCACATGCACCGTCAAAGAGCATCTTAACCTTTGTGGGGTATTCCCATTTTAAAAGCAAGTAAAAATCAAAATTTTATTCCATAACACATTAAAATATATGACTTTTCTCAAATTCAAACAATATAGAGAACATATCTTGAATTATTGCAACCAGTCCCTGCTAGAAAAGAATATACACTTGTAACATTTTTATTCTTGTAAAAAAATTTGACCACACAAGGGTTAAAACATTTTGTCATCAAAAACATCTATTGTTCTGTGCTTGTTCACTCGCTGTCAATATTATCATGAAAAGAATGTGAACTTATAGCAGAATCAGAAACGCACGCACACACGCACACACACGCACACACACACACACACACACACACACATACGTGTCTTTATCTCTTTGTGAGGACCACGTCTGCAGGGTTCCGTGTGTGGCCCCCTATTTCCACTGTAGGTAGAATGGTGCAAACAACATACCTACCTCAAGGTGGGAGTGTAGATTCAGAATGTCACTTCAAATCTAAAAAAGCTCAAAGTAAAAAAAATCTTTTTCTTATGCAGTTGCGAGGACCTGGTCCGTTGCCGGGTTGATTAGCAACACTCCAAGCCCCTTTCTGGAAGCTTCAAAGTCCTAATAACTGAACCAAAATCTGCACTAAATTACTTTTTTAGCTTTTCAAAGTGAATTTGCTCTTGTTAATGCTTGTGTCTATTGATACCCACACATCTAATAGTTTTTGGTGTTCCTAAATTTAACCTAAACTTACTGGCCAGCAATGCCAGTTCTATAACAATATGAATTTCGCAGGATTTCTGCTGGACTTTTAAGCATCTGTAATGATGTAAAATCATTCCAACAATTTTTTTACATATAGTTTACATGTTAAAGCAACTGATCATGTTAAAACCCACTGAGTCGGGGGGCCAGACTCCTCAAATCTTTCAAATTATTTTAAACAATGTCTCTTACCCTTATGACAATGGTAAACAAATTACTTGAGAACCTTATTTTTACAAATGTCATTGTGTTTCATTGATATTTACACAAGTTATTCAGTATGTACAAGTTCATCAGATGAAATAGTTCTTATGGAAGAACTGACAGTCATCTGACCCTAAAAAAAACCATGCCCTAAATTATGTACAACTTTAAGGCTTAATAAATCTTAAGCACATTTTTAAACATTCCCCTCCCTCAGAGTGTTGTAGAAGGCAAATCTAGAGATCTAAATCAACAAAACTATTGGAGCCAGAGGTGAAAACATGATTAGTTTCAAATTTGGCAATTTAACAATGGAGTGAATGAGAACCTGCTCACTTCTGGAGCCAGCCTCTAGCGGCCAGTCAAGAAACTGCAGCTCAGTCACTTCCAATTCTAGATCAAGAGGGAAAGCAGGAGATTGCCCTTTGGTTTAAGGTTAAGTTTGCATTGATATAGGTTGACAGAAGGGTGCTGTTGTTAAACTGAGAAACCAATGAAAAAGAAGAGCATCGATAGAAAAAAAAGAAAGTGTTCCGTGTGGTGTTTTTGTAATTCCAGTTGAAGTAAAAGCATAAAAATACACATTTACTCTTCAAGATTTATTGAAAATGTTTGTAACTCTGCCCCTTTAAAACAAATCCTTGTTTTCCTAAATTAAACTTTTGGCAGTTTAAAACAACTTCTTCCATTGTAAAAAAACCAAAAACATTACTTTCTTCTTTTCAGTGTAACTATTGTGTTGTAAACCTGATTTTTTATGTCTTTCCAAGATCTTGAGTGAAGAGAAGCTTCTGCATGGAGAGCCTTCAGGCATGCTTCCTTACCGGGAACTTTCCTCAAAATAATAAAGTTTCCCAGCTGTCTCTGTACAGCATTTTTTTCATACTTAGTCCACGGACGGCGGCTGCTGCATGTTGGTGCATCTTGATTTTTTTCTGTAACAGAAATCCCAAAAGACATCAGTTACTTGAAGTCAAGTAATGTAATTTCTACATTTCAACTTTAATTTCATTTCAATATTTTAACATTTTTACAGAACAAACACTTTTGATGAACATAATTTTATTATTTATACAACAATGAAATTAAATATGTAACATATATTTATATGTATATAACATTTTTATTAATAACATTACTTAGCTCAAGTTAGACATGTAAGGGAAGCTATGTAAGTTGGGGCTGTATAATCAGTTTGCCGACAGGGGTATTTGGATGGAAATTGCCTAACTGTTGAAGTGGAAGGCATGTTCACAGGCAGAGAAAGAGACGAAAGACAAGAGGCCAGACCAAGAGAAGGAAATGGAATGTTGGAATGATGACTGAATAAGCTGGAGAGTTGGTTGATATGATGCAGACCAGGAAGGTGGATATAATCTCACTGCCATGAAGACCAAGTGGAAAGATAGCAAAGCAAGGCACCCAGGGGCATGATTTAAGCTGTTCTATCATTTTGTTGATGGGAGGGATGGAGTAGGAGTTATCTTGGAGGAGGCATTTGTAAGGAATATTCTTGAGGTGAAAAGAGTGCCAGAATGATGCATCTAAAGCTTGACATTGAAGCTGTGTAGTTCTGTGTTGTCAGATGGTCTGCTTCACAGGTAGGATACAAGTTGGATGAAAAGGAGAAATTTTGGAGTGAGGTTGATGAAGTGATGCAGAGTATCCAGAGAGGTTACAAAGAGGTGAATTTTGATGTAGGTGTGACAGGAGCGTTCAAGGTGGACATAGTGGTATGTAGAGACAGCAAAGGGCAGTTGAAATATATAGAGAGGTGGATTTGAGCACTGGAAGAAGGATGAAGGTCTACAAAAAAGGATAATAAAACCAAAAGACTAATCATATGAGATCAGAGAAACACAAGAGAACATGTTTACCTTTTTTCTTTGTCCTGGGCTTCTTGGGTGGTTCTGGTCTTTGTGTCTGGCTGCATGGACCTTCTACTAAAAGTCATGCGTGTTAGTAATAACAAGGTTTTTAAAGACATGTTTTAAGAAAAATAGATGTTTTCATACCATCTGATTCGTCAGTAGTTTCAGACATCCTGGGCCCTTTTCCTTTAGACAATCCTACAAAAAAACAGCATACATTTTAAACCGTTTTTGAAATGTATGTCATGAAATTGCTGAGGAAACAAATATGATTGAGACTGGAAAACAAGTTTACCTTTTTTCTTTAGCCTTGGTTTCTCATGTGTTTGGCTCAGACGGAGCAGATCTTCTATTAAAGAACAAGCATGACTTTAAAATCACAACAGCAGAAACAGTTTGCAAAGATCATACAGTGGTGAAACTGTAGTTTTCACACCATGTGAATCATCTGGAGAATCGACCATTGTGTCCCCTTTATCTTTGCATGCTCCTTAAAATAAGAGCATAATGTTATTAAAACATGTTATATCTAAGACTTTTGACATAACATAGTTGAAGACAGACAACGTATATGAATAATGTACGAATAACTACAATAGACTACATGGGAATAAAATTCCCAGAACATTCACCAGAACATCTTGTAGTGTCTTCACTTCTGAGTTCAGGGACTTTGCAGCAAGGAGAAATCTACCCAACTCTCTCATCTTTTGGCTAATATAACCATCTTTTGATCTATCATTTCTATGTTTTTCTAAAAGTCTATCACCGTATTCACAGATGAGCTGGTCATTCTTTACCTCTGCTGATATTTTATCAACTACCATTCTGCAGATCAGGTTTGAACACTTTTCTGATGGCTGTCCGCTGAATGGAAGAAGAGACGAGGCAGCAGTCTGAACTCTTCTTTTTGCCTTGGACTCAGTGACTGTGCCAGAAAACATTTTCTGGCATTGTTTCTCATGTCTCCATAACTCAGTTTTTACAAAGAATGCATAGCAAATGTTGCATGGCAAATAATCGTCTGCATTTGCATCTGCAGATGGCTGTCTATAGGTCACAATCTCACCTCTTCCACTTTGTAGGACTTTCAAGTTATGAAAGTAATTGCCTTTCCTTCGAAGCTGCTCAAACATTTCTTTACGTTTCTTTGATATTGGTGGCAGACATATTACAAGGGCTACTTCTTTTTCATCATTGTGTTTCCGCATTAGATGCCGCGCCATCTTACTTTGTGGTTTTGTACAGTACACACAATAGTGCCTCTTGTCCCACTTTCGTTTTTCTCCTTTGAAACAGGTTTTTACTGTAATGCCAGATGGACCCCCCACCTTCATCATTTTCAATCAGATTTTCACATTCACCATCACCTGTGTTGACCTTCAATTGTGACTTGACTTCATCTTCATCTTCAGAAGATGGTGAGGATGAGGGGATATATTCACTTCCCGATTCAAGGCTAGATTCTGGTGTAGAATCATTAGTCATCTGTGAAACAAGAGCAATTAAAGAATTAGGGAAATTAGACATTTCAGTGAAATTTAATGAAACAGTATTTTTTTTAAATGTTCATACCGATTCCCCTTGGTTCTTCTCTTTTCTGTTCATTGCCTTTGAAAGGACAAAAAAAAAGACGTAAAACAAAAACTCAAAGTACATTTGTACAGTTAATGTGGTTACACAAAAACATGGTTGTATTCTTTTGTTTTTGTTCTCTCTCCTTCTTAAGAGCGACTTTCTAAAATTTTTGTTCATTTATATAGTTAAGATATCCTAACTGCATTAATGTCTCTGCAGTTTGTTTTTTTATCACCCATGGCCTTTCCATAAGTCCATACAGCTTTTCACATATATGTTGATTCATGCTTTTATAACTGTTTTATTGCACAAAAATGACTTGTATGAAAATATATGCATTGTTCATTTGTGATGGGTGAACAGAGGACAGATATCCTTATAAATTCAGTCTATTATAGTGTTTTGGGGGTTCGCCAATATGAGAAAGGCCTGGTGATGTACAATTATGTCCAAAATAGTCATCCAGAATGGGATAGAAAGAACATCCTATGGTCAAATAAAACTATAATAGATTTTTGAAGTAAACTTTTTTACTTGTCATTAGAAACAATGCATTCAAGTGACCGTGTGGCCTACTGTAGAGCGTGGGGGTGGCAGCTTTTCTGTAAATAGACCTTAATTACTGATGCATCTGAAGAAAAGGATAAATAGGGTCATGCATCAAGAGATTCTGAATGAAACCCTTCCATCAGGATGGGCATTAAAGGTGAAACAAGCTGGGTCTTTCAGTATGACAATGATCCCAAACACATCTCCCAAGCAACAAAGGCCTGAGTGATTTAGGTGTCCCATGACATTTCAACCGAAATAATTTTTTTTCTTACATTGTTCATCCTACATTAGTTTGTGCGCCAGGGATCATTTGAACATGTAAACAACATCATTCTTGATTTGTATTCTAAACACTCAAAAATAATACTCAAAGTGACGACAAATTTACCTTAACTGTAAAATAATAGTGGTTTATGAAACCCCAGACACGTGTGTGTCTGTGTAATATTCTGAAGCATGTTTCGGCTGATTTGGACTCACATGGAATAAATCTGATGGTGTGCCCATGTTTGCTGAGTATTTTTATTCACAACCACAAGTAGTTTTAGAGCACCTATTAAATAAAGTGATCACAATAAACACTTATCTACACAGTAAATTTAGCCGTGTCAATCCAACATTGCTAATTAACAAGTTAAAGTAACAAGTGTTCATTTTGAAACCACTCAGATCATCTTTAAAATGTATACTGGTTGAAATGTTGAATTTAAACTGCTAAATTGGCCTTTAAAACACTTAGGGTATGTAGCGCTACACTTCTTCATCACCAGCCATTTTAATTTTGGTAACTGGAAAACCATATAATTTTACACCCATAATCTCCACTGACAAAGTGTACTTTTTAACTCAGTGTATTGGTAATCCAACAATGGCAGTTATTTACATTTTACTTACACCTTTTAGACTGGTGATTTTTCTGTGCAATAAACTTGGACAAAAAAATTACATCCTTACATTGTTAAAGAGAAAATAAAACAGCTTACCTTAATCAACAGTGCAGTTAGCTCTTTCTGTAATTTGGCTTGTTCCTTTGCTTCCAAACAATATCGTTCTTCACACTCTCCGTGATGATCCCGCAGTCTCTGGAGTCTCGAGGTGCTAGGCATGTTTTTTTAAGATGCTATCTGGGAATTCCCCAACAGATTCTGAGCAGGTGCTTCACTGACCTTTTCTTAAACCCAGCAGTGAGGCTCCGAATTGAAACATAGTTTGGGGGACATGAACTACATATCCACAGAAACAAAGACCAGCACTTATTTAACTTTTATATATTTATTTTCAAATTGAAAGATAAAATGGGTAATGGGTATATTTATTATATAAGTACATACATTTTAATATTTAACATGCCTTTAAGTTATAGGCATGTTAAAATTTTATTTACCATTTAAGTGTTAAATATATTCAGATTCTCTGGTTCATATATTTTCGTAACGTAAAAAAAGCGAAATAAAAGGACAAGACGCGAGATGCTTGATCTTGATTTGAGGAGAGGCTGGTGCAGCTCAGTCTCAGAGAGTTGTGATTCACCCCTCCCCCACTGGCCTGTGGCCTCTCCTCACCAAACCTGATGAAAACTGCTCACAAGGACACAATCAGTGTCACATACATTCAGTTTACAACACCACAGTAAAAAAAGTTTACCTTTCATTCATATTATAACAATATTGACATTATGCTGATATCAACATGTTGTTTAAATAGTTGAGTTAGTTTTGTTTGTTTTATTTCATTCTGGTTCTCTTATATGTCATTTAGATGGAGGCATCCTACCTTTCTGAATATACAAGCTAACACAGTTTTATGTAGTAAATGGTAATTTTTGACCATGTTATTGACCATTGACCTATTTTCAAGGTGGCCAAATGAGATCTATTTTTCTTACATTCTTAGACAGACTATCCTTACTACATCTTATTCACTTGCTCCATATTCTTAGCTATATTTCAACCATTTAGTTTTTTCAGTTTGTTGCTGCCATGGTCCTTCCAGTCATTAACCATTTTAAGATATTCCAGGATTTCTAAGGCTCCACAAACAGCCTAACATCCCACCTACAGCCTAATGGATGGTAAAAATGAACCGTTGATAATTTTGAGAAAACAACTAGTGGGCGTGTGTCCCGAGGGCGGCGGGAAAAAAAATCATGTTTTAAAATTTGGAAAACGCAATGTCCACAATGGAATAGGTTGCACATGCGATGTTGATTTCTCAGGCTCCAGAAAGAGATTTTGAGATTTTAGCTCACCGTTTCAGTTATTACGGCCCCGTTTCAGTTTTAACGTCACTTTTTTGACCTTCTCCGATTCGGACGAAACTCACAGCGTTGACTCAGCACCCCATGACAAGGAGGGAAGCGCAAGTTTCGTGGCAAAATTCGGCCCACTAGCTGAGATACGGACGTCCCGTCTGCAGTCTATCCCATTCAAAAATGACGGTGTTTCGTGGACGTTTTTTTTTTCACGGTTTTTCGCACCAAATCTTGTCGGGAAGGTCTGCCAAGGCACCCTCACCAGTTTTTTTTTTGCCGTTTTAAAGTATCAGACCAACTTGTAACCTGTTAAGTGGGGAAATAGGTTGCAAAATGGATGTTCGGTTTCGATAGAACGCAGAGTCAAAAAAACACCAAAACCGGTGAACGCGTAGTCAGAGGGCCCCTGACACACGGCCCTGAGTTTGGTGCCGGTACCTTTCAAGATGGCCCCCGAAACCATTCAAAAGCATGCAGGCTTTTCAAAAATGTGACAAAAATACCGTCGTCCCAGTCAGCGCGTCTGGGGGGTGTCCCGAGTCACCATGTAAAGTTTCATGGCGGTACGATTTGGTTCGACGCCCGTTTGGCACCTATGTCATTTAGGCTACAATTGGGACCTCGACTGTGAAGGGCCGCAAGGACGTAGGGGCCCCAAATTCATCTCATCAGCTCTGCTGGGGGCCCTGACAAGAGCCCCCGAGTTTGGTGGCCCTACCACCTTCCTGACCGTTTATGTCCCTTGTCGCTCCCAAAATCTGCAGAGGGTCTCTGGGTTAATGCTCGCAAGAGGATTCTTTGTAAAAGTTGATGAAAACCGCTCATTAAGGCCCCCTGACGATCCTGCAACTAATGCTCTTAATATGTTGTTTGGGAGCCCCAAAGGACCTGGCGTGCAAAATTCGGGGCCCCTGCGTCCCTCGGAGCCCCTTCTGCGAAGGGTCCCACTTGCCTTACCACGCCATTCATTTTCATAGGTGTTAATTGGACAGGCGTCAAAGGGTGCTCGAAAAAGTCCAAACGCTCTGAAATTGATGCCAGCGTATCGTGAAGTTTAAAGATGTTTGGAAAAATTCTACGAGCTTGAAGATATTTGGAAATAATTTCCCATTGAGGCCTATGGAGGCCTAAAAAGTCAAATGAAAAAAATGTATGACTAACCAATGAAAAGAGTTAGAGACTCCGTTCCAAGACTGTTAGAATCAGGGTGGAATTCTCATGAAGAATGACTATTTTCATGTCTCTAGGTGCTTCAGAAGCACTTTAGATATTGTGTTTTGTGATGTCACAAGCCAGGCCTATGAAAGCCTAAAAATACATATTAATAAAATCATGAAAAATCAACGAAAAGAGATAGAGACTCCGTTCTAAGACTGTTAGAATCAAGGTGAAATTCTCAAGAAGAATGACTATTTTCATGTCTCTGGGTGCTTCAGAAGTACTTTAGATATTGCGTTTTGTGATGTCACAAGCCAGGCCTATGAAAGCCTAAAAAGACATATGTATAAAATCATGAAAAATCATCGAAAAGAGATAGAGACTCCGTTCCAAGACTGTTAGAATCAGGGTGGAATTCTCATGGAGAATGACTATTTTCATGTCTCTAGGTGCTTCAGAAGCACTTTAGATATTGCGTTTTGTGATGTCACAAGCCAGGCCTATGAAAGCCTAAAAATACATATTAATAAAATCATGAAAAATCAACGAAAAGAGATAGAGACTCCGTTCTAAGACTGTTAGAATCAAGGTGAAATTCTCAAGAAGAATGACTATTTTCATGTCTCTGGGTGCTTCAGAAGCACTTTAGATATTGCATTTTGTGATGTCACAAGCCAGGCCTATGAAAGCCTAAAAAGACATATGAATAAAATCATGAAAAATCAACGAAAAGAGATAGAGACTCCGTTCCAAGACTGTTAGAATCAGGGTGGAATTCTCATGAAGAACGAACATTTTCATGTCTCTGGGTGCTTCAGAAGCACTTTAGATACTGCGTTTTGTGATGTCACAAGACAGGCCTATAGAGGCCTAAAAAAAACATATAAAAATAAATAATGAAAAGTCAACAAAAACAGATAAAAACTTAGTTCCAAGACTGTTAGAATCAGGGCGGAATTCTCATGAAGAATTACTATTTTTATAGGCCCGGGTCTTTGGGGGGGCATGTTCAAGACTTTGAGATTTGATTTTCTACCAAGTGTTACTCAAGCCCAAAACAGCTAAGTGAATGTTTGATTTTATTTTAATATTTAAAATCTTTTCTCCACTCAGGCTGGCCCTCTGAGTCATCTCCACCAGTTTTTTTCCCCAAATTTAACAATAAAACTTCCATTGATGTATGGAATATTTCCAGTCGATCACCTGTCACCTATTTAGCGGTCAAATAGGTTAAAGATGGGACATTGCACTTATTTTGGCTAAAATAGAGGAAAATGCATGTTTTTTTGAGAAACAATCCACTCTACGTGCCTCCGGCAACCCTCTCGACAGGATCTGAGCTTTGAACCGCCCGAATATGAGATGTCCGGCAAACATTAATTGCTTTGAATTGGTTGGTATAGCACGTGGGATGTCCGTTTCTCATCCCCTGAGTGGAATTTTGACCTGAAACTTGGACAGATGTGCAAGTTAGGGTGTCACCAGTCTATGATATGAGTTACATTCAAATTGGAGAAAGTAAAGAAATTGGTGCTAAATAGGTGACAGGTGGGATGGTAGGTGGTTTGTGAACCCCCCCCCCCCCCCCCCCCAAACACCCTCAGCGCACCCCTTGGTCCAACAGAGGATTTTTTTAGGCACTAAATAGGTGACAGGTGGTCTAGAGGGGGCTCTGAATATCACAGCAAGCTTAATGATGACTCTTTCTTCTAAGTAGGATCATTCTAGAGTTTGGTGGGGTTTGGACAAAGGCTCAGCCCATGAGAGCACAAACACTGCATTAGCAACAATACAGATGAACTGTTACACATGATATTGAGAGGGCAGGAGGTTCTGGATGACACAGCTACCTCAATGGGGGCTATGTATGTTGGATTTGGATATATATGTATGTATGTATATATATATATATATATATATATATATATATATATATATATATATATATATATATATATATATATATATATATATATATATATACACATCCATCCAAATTTAGTTATTATCAAAACTACAAAACTATGTACAAAGCAACTGTATTGTTATGCACTCAAAAGCTATGGTAGGACAGTTTCTGGTGCACTTCACATGTCTCACACATGAAAGGAGAGCATTTTCCTGTGCTCCTGTGATGATATTTTGAGCCTGATGCCCCTCACAGATGGCAACAGTAATGTTAGGGGTTTTAGGAGAGATATGGATACCGATTGAACGAGTCTAAACCAAAAGTTTTTGGCCGCGGTAAAAGTCCCCGGAAGATGACGTCACGTCGTGGTTCGCGGGTAATATTGCGGGAGTTTATCACGTTTACAATGTGATGAAAATATTGTGTACGCTTTTTATGGATTTTCTGCGAATTTTTGCTGTTTTTCTGCACACCCAGTCGTGTAAAAAACAGCTGTATGAGGTATGTTTATTATTTATTATGTCCGTCTAACTCCTTCTGTTTTATGTGCAAACAAATTATTACTCGATCTTATGTGGTTTACCGGCATTTAAAATGCAAATAGAATCGCCGCGCTCCCGCAGGTCCATGCACCTACAAACATATACGGAAGTATATGGAAGCAGGGAGCAAGCGCGATCAATTGTAATTAATTAATGTATTCAAATTCATATTCACGCTTCGAGACGAACTGCTAATACTAGATGCGGCAAGTCTCTTGATAGGGAGACGTGGCTAACAAGATCGCAGTTCACTAAAGGTATTCTCCATAGCCAGTTCTAAACGCGACTCTGCTTACTGCAGAACAATCGAGACCCGCACCATGCTGGATATCCAACCTGCCTGATGTCTCAAAAATGTTGCTTATGTTTTATATTGTACAAAAATTTTTTCCTGAAATTGTACAGGTAGCATTTACTATCTGAGAAACAGCCAAATGACTGAAAAAAAGTATAATTATTAAGTGCTTATTAATTACTGCACTTCTTGGATTAAACATGAGAAAACCCGACCATTTCTAATTTTTGGGGTAAATTAAAATAAAAAATGCATGCATTTTTTAATTTGTTTGCATTAAATATTGCGTTTTGATTTAATATTTTCAACTCAGAATCAATAATTGAGTAAACATGGTTTACACTGACCGAAATATTTTAATATTGTTTTATATTTAATTTTGTTCATACAAAGCGACCTTTAAAACACTGGATTACCTGTTAAGTTTAAACATAACACTTTAGATATAAAACAATTTTTATGTTTGATGTTTATTGTTTATTTTGAACCAGACATCTCTATATATTGTTTACTGTCTGAACAGATCCATTGAACAGCATTACACCATTAAGCTTTGTGCAGTCAGGTCCTAGCTCAAGGATTGTCACGTGACTGGAGCAACCAATCACAATAATCAGAGCCTTAGCCAATCAGAAAATTACAAATCTGAGTGGAAAATCTAGGCTGCAGTGTGGGTGTGTGATCAATAGGGGGCAATCGTGAACATAAGCTTACAGGCACTTTTCATGATTCACTACCTTTCTGGGGACTCTTTCTGAAACTCAGTCAGAACGTTCATTAGGGTCAACAAAGGCATTTCCCAACTTTTCTTTGTGTGGACCAGGCAAAAGGTCCTCACAAATACAAATGTCCTCAGAATGTTGGTCAAATGTCATGGGTTGGTCCTCACAACTATATAAAGACAAACACACACACGCACACACACACACACACACACACCCACAATGAATTTGTTGTGATACAGGGGTACTCTCCAGTTTTGGTACAAAAAACAACAGTATAATGTTGCAGAGTAACACAGGTTATATGAGTAAATTGCTCAAGTTAAAGTATAAAATATAGAATATAGTATACAAAAAATCTAGAAATATAAAGTAATAGAACTACAAGAATAGTAGTCCAAGGTGCATAAGAGATGTGCTTTGCAGGTAATGTGCAGACCAAAGAGAAAAGTAAAAATAAAGTGCAGCAACATAATTTTTAATCGACAGGAAATTTGCAAAGAGTGGTAACCAAACACAACACATATGCTAACAAAAAACAAGTGATATTTACCTCATCATGGATCATATAAGTAAAACTCCATATATATACATCCGTGGCTGCTATTACAACATGACGCGATAACAATGCTAGTTACTAGCTAATAGATAACTCAACACAAATAACAAAGAAAGGTTATTGACTTAATCAGCAAAGTTTGACTCGATTATCTAGTGGTTAACATGAGACGCAAGCCACCTCGACCAATCACACGCTCTGTGAAGCTTTGACACAATGTTGTACATTTTTATTCTCATAACTTTTGCAATGTGCCAATACATTGTAGGAATATTTAGACTACGATGGCAGCTGATTTTAGTGTTTATTTTTCCAGAAACTACTCCTGTGCAACTTCTCCCCCTCATCCACATTCTTTTTCTAGACAAATGTCACCCTTTTCCTCCCATATATGTTTTGGAGCTTTTGGATGTGTCTTTGTTGGTGGTGTCTTTTATTATGTCTTTTCAGTGATGAGGGGAAATGTTAGAAAATTAGTTTAATCTTTAAACAGAGGTCAATCAAAATGTCAGACCTGACATGAGCTCTAATCCCAGCTAGTAGTGACTGCATCTTCTATTGCTGCCATGGTCTTATGACTTGCAATTTGTTTAAGCACCTATTGTGTCAGTCGTTGGCTGATGAACCATGTATCTCCTGGTCACACATATTCAGTTTGTTTCCGAAATTCTGAATACACAGACCATCTTTGCCATCCAACACATTCACCCGCTGCACTTTTGCATTGCTTGGAAAAAGCTCCCATTGCATTGAAAGTCATAACCTCCATGATCTCCAATCAAACTTCATTTGTGAACAAGAGCAAAAGTGCAAGTTTGTTTCTGCACTGTAACTGTACACTAGTGTGCAGTCAGCCAAAGCAGTAGAGCATGCACACAGCATTCCAGGAACTACAGGGGAAGAGTGCGAGTGCTTGGGAAACTTAGTGAATTTGCAGCTGTTTGACTCTTCACATGCATCGCAGCAACGATTTATCAGTCTGTAGCGTATGAGTTCATTCATAGTGTGCTGAGGTTCAAGTCAGGTGGGCCAGGTTGAGGTTGCACTCCAGAAGGTACTGGTGAGATGGGATTTGCTCTATTTCTTCCCCGGTTTCCCTAGAGACAGCTGTTGTGGGAATCTGGGTTTGACATTACACCTCAGCTCATGCTCTCCAACACCTCTGGCATACACCCTCTGTCCATACACACATATGGTGGAAAAACTGGATACTCCCTCCAAGCCGGAAGAAGGATTTGTTTTGGTTCCCCCATTATATAAACAAATGGAGCATCTGCTTGCCTGTTTTGGCCATGGATTTTGCTCCTCTTATAATTATTGTGAAATCTGGTTATCACAACAGAGACCCTTGTTTACAGTTCTGAGCTGATCTATTGTTTAGCTTGTCTCTATATGTCTGGAATTTCTTTGTACACTTCCAAAAGGGAATCTTGGAGGGTGCTATTGTTGAGTTAATCTTGTTGAACTATCTATAATTGCAGAAATACCTTTGCTCTGGAAATTTATCAGGTTTTGTCAACTCTCCTTGTCTTCAACTATTTGGAGTAACCAATGTTCAAGTTTCTTAGAGTGTAAAAGACAAAAAATAAAAAATGTGCTCTACTGTTTCAGTTTCACTGTCCAATACAGCCTTAAAAATCTCCAGTGTTTCAGTTTCACTGTCCAGTTCTGTGATTAATCGCAACTAAACCCAACTTTCAGTTTAATTGGCCAAACACCAATGTATAATTGAATTTACTTGCAGTACATATTATTATGACATTATTATGACCGCATTAATCAGTCGTTAAAAAATGAAAATTTTGGATCTTTCAGCCATAGCGAAAAGTAAGTGTATTTGTTAAAAGTAATAAACACAATACAAAATCCTGTTTTTACTATTGCTGCAAAATACAATTTAAAACATTTAAATCTTGAGTTTTAATTCATGATGTATGTCAATTCATTCAATTAATTAAACTTAATTAAATCAATTAAGAATTGTGCATTTTTATTTTTACCCTCAAGTTAAACTTCCAGTTTTTGTTTGATAGAATCTATCTTCTCATGTAAGCATGAGGTCAACCATCCATCTCCTGTAGCTTTCTACGCAAGTGGTCATCTGGTGCTACCCTCCGTACTTTATCTCCTCAGCTCATCTAAAGTGAGCTGACCGGAGGGTCCGCTGAATACAGCCATTGTGAGGAAACCCTCTGTTACGCGTCACTGAGAGCAGCCCAGAGGCAGGAAAGGGTGTTCTCTTCCTGTACCTTGACCCCCCTGGAGATGCCCTTAGTGCCCCCTCAGAACACCTCCACACCCCATCCCCCCATCTCTCAATGGACAGGGCTTAATGGCAGGAAAGATGATAGTAAGTTTACAGACGGTGAGGTCATGGCGGCACCAGTCCACGCTGGCTCTTGGAAAATTAGGCACAGATTAGAAGAGCAGGGACTCTGGGAGGGGCTGTCGGACTCTTGGGTTGAGACCCTGTTTCCAATGTCAAATTGAAAGCGATTCTGTTTATTTCTGTAGTAAAAGCTATTCACTTATTTACATCAAAAAGCTGACATGAAATCAACCTAGATTAAGTAATGTTTTACTAGATTGCAACAGATTTGAGGATTATAATACGATGAGCATACAATACATTTTTTTTTTCATATAGCACTTTGAAACCCCAAAAAATGACCAAAAGGCCGTAACATCTGTTCACGATGCTGACAATAAAACAAGAAATAAAGCAGATAGTTTCTCAGCAGCCATAAGTGAACAGGAAAGTCTGTATTCCGTTTCCACAAACAGCTCCAGTACCGGTTTATTGTAAGTGTGTGAAGCAATGCTTTTCTTTCTAGGCACCAACACGTCTTCTAGAGGTAGTCTCGGAAACAGTTCAAGTTGTCTATCGGCGAGATGGGCGGGACATGTGGCACAAATGAGGAAGTTGCCTATGCTCGACGTAATAACAGACTTGTTTGTTCGTTGTACACAATCAAATGGTGGGGAAAACATGTTTTCATCATTTAAACTGCACTGTAAATATGCACATAGAGACAGACATCGATCACGTGACTCTGGTGACGTAATTTCTCAATCGTCTCTGAAACGGATCAGAAGTGCTGTATGAACATAAAACAACGAGGCGGAGTGACTGCACTCGGAAACAGAACAGACTAGACGTTACCAATCTAAAAAGGCCTTTAGAATCTTTTTGATAGTTGAAGATGGATTTAACCACTAGTTTTAACTGTTTTAACTGATTAAATCCCAGAATCCAGATAACCTCTTATTTTATCACCTGGTAAGCATGCGTTTTGTTGGTATTGGGAAAATCAAAAGCAAAGAAACAATTCACCTTGTAAAAATTAATAGAGGTCAATACTGTTGTGAGGGCTACTTTTTATTACCATAGTCTTTTATAAAAAAAATTAAGCATTTTTTTCTATTAAAGCTTACATATCATGCATCTTTTTAAATCATTTATAATAAATATGTGACCCCTCTAGACTGTCACTGCAGCCTTAATAATCTTAAAAATAAAGTATTTATTTTAAACAATGTTAAACAACTTTGAATAGCCTCAACTGTGGTCCGTTAAATGAGTCTTGTACCTCATGTTCCTCTCACTGCCATGTTTCTGTTGACGCACTGTTTTTTGCAGCACTTTGGGAACACTGTTTTTAAAGTGCATTGCAAAATGGTTTTTAGTCACATGAATTAGCTTTCTAGCCAGGTTGGTTGTATGTTAAACAAATGTACAGAAAATCAATATGGGTATTAGGAAATCATAACACAGGAGTCAAAATCGATGCTTTTTAAAGTGCTTTATAGGTGGAAACAGGCTCTTAGAAACCACACAGTCAGCTCTTTCCCTTTTACTTCTTTTTAGAGAATGCAAAATGTATTTAAATAAGCAAAGAAATCTAATTTCACACACTGACTGAAGACCAGTGTTCACATTTTGTGATTTGAAATGCTTGTTTGGTTGTTTTGACTCGGATTACTTGATAAATATATACGCTTAGACATAACCTGGAAAAGGCAGCTGTAGTAAAACTTCTCTCAGTTCTTGCTTTCTGTGACTTATTACCTTCTGGGACCTGGTCTGCATTTGTGGTTGTGTGATGGCGATCACATGTTCTCAACTAGGTTACCATTCATGGTGATGCTCTTACATAATTCAGTTTTGCATGGCAGCTAATGAGGCCGTCCATTTCCTCAAAAACCATAATTCTCCGGTGTTGTTTAATCTGATTAAAGCCTACAAAGCAGATTAATAAATCACTCTTTTTGAATTCAATAGCACAGATGAAACTGAAGTTACTCAATTCTGCCAACGTAACATATATTTTTAACTTCTATCTGCTTTTTTTGGATACGTCAACAGTCTCGAAGTTTTGGGATGTTATGCTTTAGCCTAATATATCACAATTTCATGCAGTTTTTTGTGAGGGTTAGAATACTTATTTGCTTGTTCCCTTAATTTTGAGCCCTAACATCTGTTTTTTTCCTCTTTTAAACAGTGTGAGCATTGTAGTCGGAGCACCCAAAGCCAACACCAGCCAGCCCAGGATCAGTGAGGGAGGATCGGTCTTCTACTGTCCATGGAGCCTCGGCCAATCACAGTGCAGCAGCATCGAGTTTGATCGACAGGGTGAGCCTTGCTGAACAGATTCTCTATATTTTTAGAAACAAAACTTAAATAATCATTCATTTTTTTTTGTCATTTCAACAATATGAAGTGCACAACACAGTGAACCAAATCAATGTTTTTTCCAGGACCAAGGTGCCACATCAAACTACATAATACGTTTCACAGACAGAACAAAGAATTACCTGTTAAATTAGGCTAACAATAATGTGCATTGTGCAACATTTTGACAATGCAAGACAATGAAATAGAATTAAATGAACAGGAGCGCAGTTGCACAGTCCGGATGTGAGCACTCGATTGCTTTGACAGCGTTAAATTAGTAGTAATTTACAACCGAAAAAAGGACTGGGCAATATACCGTATACTGGTGTCTTATATATATAATTGTTGTCGGGCAACACGAGCCGTTTCCTTCCTCACCTCCATCACAAACAAACCAGATGTGATCTCAGTCTGTCTCTGATCATTTCACTCAGTTGCTGAAATGTAGGCGCCACTCGAATGCTGTGTCCCTCAAATCAAGCTTGTGTAACTAATTTGACTCTTAAGAATGTCCACTCTGAGACCTGCCTGGCAGCTCTTAAAATGCATCTAGTGTTTTGACTCAGCGGTCTACCTATCTTCTCAGAACATTCTCAGTGTTGATGGATGCTCTGCTCCTTCCATTTTGCGGCTTCCTTAAAGGTCTTGCAGCTTTTTGCCTTTCATTGTGCAGCTTGTGCTGATACAGGGGATATGGAAGATGAGATTTGGAGGAAGTGAACGCAGACAAGTGTTCAAGCAGACTTCCTGACGCACACGCAGACTCACTCGTTCTTACTTTACCTGCCGTTGTTTAGCAGAGCAGAACATGCTCCAAGATGGGAGTTAGAGGCAAATGAAGTTTGGTTTCTGATAGGGCTGGGCGACATGGACCAAAAGTCATAAATGGGTATTTCATAGCTGAATCCAGATACTCGATATATAACGGCATTTAATTCTTTATATTTTGGGAAAGTGTCAAGGAAATCAAATCTGTGGACTACTGCAGGTAAAAAACATACTTTAAGGGGTTCAAAAATGAATGAAACATAAAATGTAAACTAAAATGGTCTCAAATCGACTCTGCCGCTACTCTAAAAAATACTCATAACGTTCTATGCCTTCAAAGTTAGTTAAAAGTGATATTTTTCCACATTTGAAACATAAACAACTCAAATCAGCCGGGCTGCTAGTGCATTCTTGCTTATGCTTAAATGCTTAAGTTCATCTTGAAGTCTTGGATAATATAAATGGATAAAACCGGTATTATCATGATCTGCAAGACAGCGAAATTTCTGCAGACCTGGAGGAAAATTTCTTTAATTAAGCTGGGTTTTTCGACATTTTGATCAACAACTTAACAGGCAAAAAGTGCAAAATTAGTCAGAATGAAGAAAGAGGGAAGCGGTTCAGAAAGGTTCTGTGAATGGATACAATGAGGGGAAAATTTCTTCCCGTGTATGTCATTTTAACTCATAATGCCCTATGTTTGTCGAAAACAGTATTGTTAGTAGTGTAGTATTAAAATATCGACATATCACCTTGCCCTAGTTTCTAATAAATAGAATTATCTTTAATTATCTCTTATTATTTAACATCTTGAGAGAATACAAGTCTTTAAACAAGTCTTTTTATTTTTTTTGATATACTCCTGATTTTGTTTAGGGGTTCAAAAATGACAGGAGCAATGTTACTGCTTTTTAGGACTCTCATTGTTTGTTGTTCAGCTCAATATAATTGACAATATAATCTGGAGAGCGACTTTTAGCAGCACAATATTAAAGTTAACACGGAAGCTTTAACAGAAAAGCTTGATTTATTCTTCTTCCTTGCAGTTCTGTAAAGTATATTCAGTTCTAAGTTGTTGAGAATTTAGAGCAACAACCAAGTGCTCAAAATCTCACCGAGAAGTGTGTGATTTAAAGCCTGTAAAAGAACTTCCAACAACTCCTAAACATCTTATTAAAGATCATTTCTGCACAGTTGAAAACTCAACTGCTTTCTCTGAAATACGATTCGAGATGTCTAACGTCTTCAGTTATGCGCAGTCGAACACGTGTTTAATGTCATGTCCTTGTGTTTATTGAGGTTGACTTCTATTAAAAGATAATGCTATTTTGGTTTAACTCAATAGCAAGCAGAGGATCTTAATTGTATTACGTTAATACACTATGACGTGTGATGCATCACAGGGCCGCGCTTAGCTGCAGAGGTTAATGCTCGTGCAATGATCATTCAATTAGGTGTCAATACAAACTGACGGGTCCAAAGTGGGTCATATTTCACAAGCGCTTTCTCAGCATTGACGAAGTACTCCTTTAGTCTCAGCTGTCAGACGGAGACCAGACACTATTTTAATTTTATTTATTTATTTACCTTTATTTTGTATTTTGGTTTATGTTCTTTCTTATCCTTTTTTGGTTCTTTTATTTATTTTCTATTTTACTTTTTATTTTATTGGATTGTATCCAATAAAAAATGTTACTTTTTGTAAGTGCTATTTATTTCTATTCAATTTAATATATTTAAATATTAAATATAGTTAAAAATATGAAAAACGAATTATTTGGTCAATTTGATTAAATTATTTTCTTATTTATGTCTATTTTATTGTTGTAACTCATTCATTTATTTTTATATTGAACTTAAATTCTATTATATACATTTTCTACTTTAAGTTTGTTCTTGTTTTTCTGTTCTATGATTTAATAAAAAAAATCATTCACACTGATATTATTCATTTTTCTTCATTCACATATTTTTTATATATTTTTTGATCTGCTAAACCAATTTGTTATTACTTCTTACTTATTTAAAGTATTTAAATAATTCTTCATATAATATTTGTCAGATTTTCATTAGGTTTAATATTTTTGTGTATGTCGTTTTATTTACAGTCCTGTTTTGTTTCGGTTTGTTTAGGCTCCTTGAATGAAAAGAAGGCATTTTTTCATGTGTTGATTTTAATTATTTATCACATATTTTTTATTCAAATTATATTTTTACCAATTGAAATATGTTATTTGCTTCCAATCATTTATCGATATCACTAAAATTAAAATAAATTAATCTACTTGCTTGCAAATGCTTCAAAACAAAACCCGACACTCAATGTAAGCTTGACCCTGTGACTGATGGTTCCCTAAAGTGTGCCGCATCATTTCCTGTTTCCTAGCATCTCCCAGTCAGCGACAGCATTAGCTAATCATGTCTTCCCATCTGACCTCTTTCCTCTTCCCCTCCGATAAGAAAAGAACTGACAATGATGAGAGTGAGTGGCAATCTGAGTGTTGAGTCTTGCTTTTTCTCATTTCCTTGTCTCCTGGCGTCTCTCCAGGGATACTCCACATGATGACTGAATTTAGCCGCGTTGCTCATGCCTTCCGCTATGCCTTCCTGACCCCCCTTCCTTCGCACACACGTGTCTTTACTCCATTAATGGGGGTCTTCTCTCACCGCCGAAAGGGAGAGAGGTGTGTGTGTGTGACCTCTTCACCTCGTTCATCCCAAGAGACAATCTCCCAGGTCATCTTGGCTTGACTCCAGAAACCGAGAGCACTCATAGGATTAGACCGTGTGGGATTTTTGATTAAAATGGCTGTACATCACCGCAGAGGTGTCTCTCAAGGTTCCCTAATTGTTTTAATACTTCCTGCTAAATCCTTGAGGTTAGATCAGCATTAGTTTCACATTACTCATGTCTGAGCCACATCACAGTTTATTCTGTTTAAGAGCCACCCACTTAGAAATGGAGGGAAACCTCTTCAACATTATTTAACCTTAAGCAAAGATGTCTTTCAGTATTGTCAATATTTGCAAAGTGTGTGATGAGAACTGTCGAGAGTGGAAGAAGATATATGGAAAACCTGGGCAAAAAAATGTTTTGTGTAAAAGTGTTACTTCATATATGATTCTTCTTTCAGTCAAAATCTGAAATTCACATTTGTGAGTGTTGAATCTTAAAGTGGCCTTTTTGAAAGGTTCCTTATTCGATTTTGGAGGTCTCCAACAACTGGTCAACACACATGCGCACACTGAGTACAATCAACACAACATTCAACTGCCCATGATTGAACAAAGAGTCAAGATTTGAGTAAAGCTCACAAGAGAAGCTTGAGGCTAATCGTGAGTGCGTTTGTCGTACGGGTTTATAGTCTCAGGTGAAAATATGGTTCCAGTTCCTTACCCCACAGAGAATAAATTCAGTCATCAGCATTCAGACACAGGTAAATTAGAAACATTTCCCTTTCCTGCATGCCAATGACTTTTTGAAAGGCTTGCATAACCCTGCTTCCCCTCATGCAACCTTACCTTGATGTTTGGGGCAGGAGGAGTTTTTTTTTTGTGAGTTTGGTTTCTCAGCATAAAAGAATCATGTGTGAGGTTGTAAGGACTGTGTAAGGAGTGTTGGATTCAGAAACTCTGAATTGACTCATTCTTATTAAAGGCAATATTTCGATCACAAAATATTCCCTATAGTCAATGGAACAAGCAAGCTAGTCATCTGATTTGTTTAACGGAATTTGTGGCTGATTGCACTGTTTTTCCTGAACTAATTTTTACTTTTACTTGAGTATTTTTAGATTGACACTTTTTAATTTTACTTGAAGGTATTTTTACTATAGTAGCAATGCTTTTGCTTACAAAAATACTTTTTTATACACTTTGTATCCTTGGTTGCTTAAAACGGAAAGTTCTCTGCCTTTACCAAACAGCTTTTCAAATCATATAATTTGAAACAACATATGTAACCCAACATCTTAAATTATATAAGTCAATTTAATTGATGTAATTAAATGTAATTTTTAAAAGGTTGTATCATCACGAAAAAATGTCTCTCTGTTGAGATTAAAAGCCAACATACATTTAGATGAATTCATCGATGAATTTTTCATGGCCAACCAATATGCGCAGCCAAAAAGTTAGAGCCATTCAAAAGCAAAGAGTGCCACTGTACCAGCTGTATAATACATTTTATATATATATATATATATATATATATATATATATTTTTTTTTTTAGTTTCCACTGTTAACTTTTCTATTGAAAGGTACTCTCAATTCCCATTTTTACATTAGGTTTGCAGTTTGGATCCATTTCCAACTAAAACTCCCCAAGTGTTGTCATCGGTCTTCCAATCAGATTAGCCCTTTCCACATTTAGTGTGCAATAACGTGTGAAGAAGAGAGATAAAATCTGCAACCCCCTTTAACTTACTGCACCGTTTGAAACACAAAGGGAAATCTCATCCAGTTTTGGGTAGCTCTCCTCTAACCGTAGCCAAACTACACCATTTCTCCCCAGCTTCCCCACGGCGCTTTATCTTCCCAGCTCCATACGCTTCAGCCGTGATGTGGAAAGTGAGATAATTGTTAGTTTTAACAGCCCACCTCCATGAACATTGACTGATTCTCATCCCACACACTCCGATCGTTTTACATCATCCGGCATCTTCCACACACTTTGTCTTAAACACATTTCACTTGGGTTTTCGGTTGTTGGGATCTCACAGAGGCCGGGCTCCTCGTTTTCCTGTGTGATTCTTTAGGCTTCTTTACTTTGGCAGCGAGTGAAGGGAAAGACGGGGAGGAGAGGAAAGAGAAAACCATCAGCCTTGAGGTGACCATAAGGCACATCTCCTCTAATGTTATTAGAGGGCTCTAATCCCCACTGTTTCCCTTCTGGGGAACCAACATCCTCGAGAGAAGAAACAAAAGATGTCTGGGGGGGGGGATCTGTGTGTTTGCGCCTATAGGAAAATTCACACAAAACTTTGAATTAAATCAATCATTGGATGAGTGTTTACTTGGTGTTAAAAAAAGCAAGCTGGTACTTACAGCACAAATTTGGGAGGTGAAAACGTGTACGCTGTGCGTTACACCATCTGAATGCTCGTGTCTGCTAAAGACACTTTAATGGGGACAGCAGAGAAGATGTCTGAATTTTTCTTTCAGGCTGTGCAGCATATATTGTCATCCAAAAATGTCATGGTGCTAAATATTGTTGAAAATATTGAGTTATCAGTCTCAAGATAAGACCACATTGGGAGGGAAATATTTCCCAGGCGTGCAAGATGCTTCGTACAAAATTGGCGCGGACGCTTGCCAAGCACAGATCTGGAAGAAACGTCATTACGCACGACCTGTGTGAGAAACACCTTATCGTCTCCCAAGGGATTCATGATGAAGAGGGTGAGTTCTGAACCCATGACATAGCATGTGTTCCTGTAAGGCAGCGTTTCCCCATGAGGCTCTGGGGTGGCCGATCTTTATTTACTCCCAATGCATGTGTGTGTGCAAATGATTCCTGGCTCGTAGTCTGACTGTGCTTTCAGACAAATTTGCATCAGAATTAGTGTGATAAGTGAGAAGACAGAGCAGGTGTAGCAGTTGCTGCGATATGAATAATATGTTGTAGCATTTCGGAGAGAGCAGATGCAACTAAACAGCTTTATGTTAAGCAAAGTTTTTTTTTTTTATAACTACTATAATTGTCTCTCAGTCTCTATTATATTGTTTTGGGGTATTCAGTCAGCAAACCCCATGTTTTTTTTGAACTTGCTAAAAGCAAGGGTCAGGATCAATGCAAATCCTTAACTGTCCACTAGAGACAGTTATTTATGTGTGTCTCTCTCTCTCTCTCTCTCTCGCTGTATAGTATACACATTGCAAAGGAATTTTTATCCAGGATTTCTATCTATAATGTAATATATAAGGATGTTCTTTTAAACAGTGGTATTGAAAGGAATTGGATAAGTTTTTTTGGAGTTGACATGAGGAGGAAGATAAAGAAACCATAGAAGATAGGAGAAGAATGAAAGGGAGGATGTGACTGTAGCAGAGGAAATAATGAATTGAAATTCCTCAACAGGGATGACAGAATCAGAGAAGGGGAAGAGGAAGATGGCTGAAGTGTGATGAGAGCGAGAGAGAGAGTGAGCGTGTGTTTGTTTCTGGAGAAGCATATCTGACTGATAGCTTCAGCTCCTGTTTTGCTTGGATGAGGATTCTTGGCTCTGCGGGTAATGAGAGCAAGCCATTTTAAACATTCACACCAAATATGTGAATCATGTGATGAAAATGCACACAATCACAGTTTTTATGATTCCTGACACATTTCTAACTGGATCAAAGAGACAGAATATATAGTTTTTGGTCCATTTTGATCTGAAATGTAATGGTTTTGTTCATAAGCCCACCCCCCGGGTGATGTAATCGGGGGTCTTTTTATTTTTTAATTTATATCTTCAAGGGATGTTAAAATATTCACAAGCTCACTGGCTGATTGGAGTGCTCACAGTTTTAGTCTTTCATATTCATATAAAAAAAGGATGTCAGCTTTATTTGAAACAATGACGAGAACTCTGCAATGTAGATAATTTTCTTTCAAACAAGGAAGGGCAAAAATTTAATATACATATTTTTCTTGAGATTAAATGAAATGGTTGAGGTAACAGTCTTCAGAGGATAGAGAAAATTGTATGCCTGTCAATATCTTAAAAAAAGTGATCTAAAGTTTTAGTTTCTATGCTCTTTGGAAAGTAGGGTTTATTACAGACTGAAAGATGCATTGAAATCAATGTTGCTCTATTGTTGCCAGACATTTACTCATTAATATTTACCTATCATTTAATTGTTAATATGTATTCAAAATCAAATAAAATGTTGTTTTAAAGTAACTTAAGATGTCATCCATTCTTGCATTCATCCGTAAGGTTGCCAGATAAAACCTTTGTAAATCCTCAAAAATAAAACAGTGTCATTTAGTGGTGCCATAGTTTGAAATCAAGAAGTCTTATATACACTCAAAACCATAAAAGTGATTGTTGGGGGTTGCCAGAGTTTGAGAATACGCTCATGAGAACTCAAAAATGCTCTAAATTGAAAGTGATTATAAGTGATTAGACTTGTAAATGTTAAAATTGTTGTCTAGAGATTGGCAAACCTAACAATCATTTTCACATTTTTAACATTTTTTTTTTACTTTTAACTTTCCATCATCCTCCTAATGATGAGGCATTAGCGCTAACCTTTTTTTTTCCATTAGAAGCCAAGCAAGTGTTAATAATTTCAGTTTAATGGAAGAGTTGTTGGCTAAAAAGTTAAGCAACAAGCATTAGCAAACATCAACGCGTTAATATTGTAAATGTCACAAGAAAAAAAATGTGATAAAAATGAACCATTCCTATGAGATGATATTCCAATTGTAAGTATGTTTTAAAGTGTTGAGATGGAGTTGCCACCTCATATAGATGTTTCTTTAGTTATATTAATCGACATAAATTGGACTTTTATTTGGTTTGGAGGAAAAACTGAGAATGAGGCCGCCTTCTGAAGAGATGGCAGAGAATAGAGTTACTCCAGCTGTACCCTTCACTCATTTCTCAACTTATTTGCTGAAGACCTCCGGCGCATTGTGCTTACAAACGCCAGCGCAGAGTTAGGTTCATTACCTCTTTGCTTGAAATCAAGTATTTTACGTCTGTCTGTGGTCCGCTTTGTCAAAATCTTGTCTCTCGTTGCTCAGGAAGAGCCACATTTGTCTTCACTCATATGTTACCATCTGTGCTTTCCTCTTCTCATGTCAGATCCTCATGATCTGACCTTTAACCTCAAGTGACACCTGAGCCTGGGCTCTACAGCCGGTTCTTCTTCTTCTTCTTCTTCTATTAAGTAGAGTTCAGAGTTCTAAAAACACTGCATAAAGCAGTGTTTCTCAAATATTTTCTGTAGCGCCCCCCCAGGAAGAAAAAAAAACATTTCATGCCCTCCAGCGAAACTAAAAATAGTATTATTTGTATTTAAATTTGTTATAAGTACACCTCTGCATAACACAGTATCCTTATTAACGTATAAGAGAAAAAAAAGAAAGAATTATGGACCAACTTACAACAAAGAATAGCTTTATTAACTGCTGAAGAAAAGATTTAAGGTGTATCTGAAATTTAAAATAACATTAAATCCTTAATAAAACTAGAAACATTGTTTGACAGACAATGATTGCTGGCAATATTCGGTGCGTTTTCACTGAAAAAAACTCAAACGCCTTTTCAGCGTGATTGGGGAGTAATGTCTTTAAGTGATGCCTTAATTTATGATGCAGTCCGCTGCCAGCATTTTTAGACTCAGTAAGCACACCTGTCTCTCCTCGTCTCCCACCGCAGTCACAGTGAAGCCAAGCGCTACACACGCGTCATATTTCCTCGTCTTAGCTTTCGGGAGACTTTCGTTTGTCTCTTTATCTCCTTCTCTCTCCGTCTGTCTTCTACACTTCGTGTCTACACTTCATACTCTGCCAATGAGAGCGCCACTTCCCCCTAATGTAGTGGAGTGGTATTGCACTTTATTCTAGAACAGTAAAAAAAAGAAAACAGAAAAAGAAAAAAGCATGTTCCTCAAGGTCAAACACGCCCCCCTTGACGGAGCCTTGCACCCCCCCCCCAGGGGACTATTTGAGAACCACTGGCATAAAGGGTAAAAAATGTTACCATTTTTTGAATAATCAGTTTTTACAGTGAAGTTTGGTTAATGTAGATTTACATTTTAGTAAAGTTCTAATGATTTTGGTCTTTATTTTCTATTCCTTTTCATTGGAAGTTCTTTTGTTATGCCAGAGTTATTAATTATTTTCTTTCACTTGTTTATTACACGTTCTCATAAACTCTTAACAGAACTTTCTCTTTCTCTGTCCCTGGCAGAGAAGAAGATGAAAAGATGTTTTTCATTTCTTCCATTTTATTTCCTTCCTGCTATGTTCAGTTTATCAGTTGAGACAAACTCTATTGTGAGACATTGATTTCTTAACAAACGTCAAACAGTCTCTCCTCTATTGTAAGGCGCTTTGGATAAAAGCGTCTGCTAAATACTAAAATCTAAATGTTTATATTAACACTTGTGCTTTTCTTTTTGTTTCAGGAGATCTGAACATGACGGTGAACGAAACCATGCTTCAAGGCGAGTTCAAGTCTCATCAGTGGTTTGGAGCAACAGTACGAGTACATAAAGATAGTGTCTTGGTAAGATAGTTTTCGTCAAGATATTTTATTTTTAATTCATGCATCATGATAAAAATTAGACTGTATTCTAAAATGGTGCTAAATAGATATAGCTAAAAAGGGACTCGCATATACACCCCAAACAAAATATTGAAAAGATGGAAATTAGCATAAAGTTAAGAACATTGAATTTCTTCACAAAAACACACATTGAATTCAATTGAGTTTCTACTCTATTCTCTCTCTCTGTCTCTCTCCTCTTATCTTTTCTCTCGTCTTTTCTCTTCTCTTTTTCCTTTCTCTCCCTTCTTCCCCCTTCTTCTTTCTTTTTTTTCTCTCTCTCTCCTTTTTATCTTCTTGTTTCTCTCTCTTTTCTGTCTTCGTTTTTCTCTTCTCTCTCTCCTCTCTCTTTCCTCTTTTCTCTTCTCTTTTTCCTTTCTCTCCCTTCTTCCCCCCTTCATCTCTTTTCTCTTTTTTCCTCTGCCTTTCCCTATCTTCTCTTCTCTTTTTTCTCCCTTCTCTCTCCTTTTATCTTCTTGTTTCTCATTCCTCTTTTCTTTTTTCTCTTCTATTTTTCCTTTCTCCTTTCCCTTCTTCTCTCTTCTCTCTGCTCTTCTCCTCTTCTCTTGTCTTTTCTCTTTGCTCTACTCTTCTCTTCTATCTTCTTGTTTCTCCCTTCTCTCTTAACTTTTCTCTCTACTCTCCTTGTTTTCTCTCCTGTTTTCTCAAAAACAGAAAACATTAGCAAAATATGACATTACTGCTACCTGCCTGCTCTGAAACCCCAACCCTAGCCAAAAAGCCAGGAACACGAATCAAGTCTTGAAGTTGAGATGTACAGAGAGAAATAATGAAGACTTTAATCCTTTATTCTTAAATAAATCCTTTATTTACTCACCAAAAAGGTTTTTCCTCAAGTTTTTGTTCTGACTACTGTTTGATCTCAGAAGTGCTTTAAATCAAAAGCATCTATTGTATCTTTCATCCATACTTGACATCTAAATTTACACTCTACAGAGCGTAAATCCTAAATGAATGATCAGATCCAGCTCAACATCAAGCACCCGGGTGCTACACCTGAAGGGTTATCAAATAGTGTTCTCATCGCCACGCTTGCTCGCCTCCAGATGTACCTCTAACCTCTCGGCCTCCCCTGCTCTCCGTTAGCATACGGGAGTTTGTTTGGATGGCGCTGACCTTTAACCTCTTGCATGATCCTTTACGCAGGCTTGTGCACCACTTTATTCTTGGAGAACCATGGAGGACACTCCTCATGCCGACACTACTGGATCATGTTTCATGTCTGTGAAAAACTTCACCAAGTTTATTGAATACGCTCCGTGTCGCACAGGTGAGTTTATGTATAAATATAGATATAGATATGTATGTATACAAGCAGTTTAACTTCTAAAACTGTCCTTTGCAGAATTCCATGGAAGGAAAGGGCAAGGCTACTGTCAAGGGGGATTCAGTGCTGATTTTACACAGGTGCTGTTACATGGAGATGACGGAGTTCAATTAAATACAACGTTGTTTGTGCTAAATTATCTTATGTTGTTCTATTTTAGGATGGAAAGGTGGTGCTCGGAGGACCTGGTAGTTACTTCTGGCAAGGTCTGTCTACATTTGCATACATTTACATTTATGGATTTGGCAGACGGTTTTGTCCAAAGCGACTTACAGAAGTCTCTCGAAATATAAGCTTTTGTTTCTCTAAATATAACTTTAAAATTTTCTTAAATATTATTAAAGATAAAAAATTCTTAAATGGACTCAATTTAAGTGTTTGTCATTGTATCTGTATGTTTTTGATTTTTTTTTATTAAACAAAAAACTAAAATAAACTCACAATAAATGTAAATAATAAGGAATGAATTCATAAATAAGTAAAGCAGATTATATATTTTTCTGAATACATTTTTGAGTATTGCTATAAATTTGGCACTTGTCTATAGGTTCTTCTTCATTTAGTTTCTATTTGATTGTAAATAGGCAACACCTGTGCCTTTAATTCATAATAAGAAATATATAACAAAATATCTAAAATAAAAAAATACATACAATAAAATAGTATATATACAATATATATTGCTCAAATTCAAGTTTTGACACTTAATATTTCTTTCAATTTTGCAATAAAAATGACTGCTTGTGTATAGGTTCTGTAGATAGGAAAACAGGCAATATATTTGACATTTGTCATTAAAATTTAAATATCTCAAATCAAAAATAAAGTTAAAAATATCTTAAAGAAAGTAGATGTATAAAATAAAATTATGAAAATAATAGATTTTTTTTTTTAGAGTTAAATATTACAAATCATTTTGTAAAAACTATATAAATCAAATGAATATACTACAAAATATTTCATTTCAAGAGGCTTCAAAACTTTGAAGAGCGTAACTTTTTTGATTTGTTTGCATTGACATCTGGTTAATATTCACCTTCACTATTTCACTATTATTTTGGAGCTCACTCGTTGAATCAAAATCAGAATATGAAATTGTTTCTTCATCTAGGTCAAGTGATCACTGCGTTTAAACAAGACATCGTCAAAGCTTATTACCCAGGGTACTTCCTGACATCCGTGGACGACCAGATTCAGACCAAACAGAAAAAAGAGATTGCGTTTGATGACACCTACATGGGTACGTTTCATTTTTACCTAAATTAGCATACTAGCGTTTTCAAAATGACAAAATGTTTAAATGGTTTGCGCAGGCTATTCGGTGACTGTGGGCGAGTTTAGTGGTGATGATGATGAAGGTGAGTGTCTGCATTGCACTGGAGATCCTCTTAATATTAATGCTGCTTCACCTCACATGTTCGATAAAATAAACATAATGCTTGTGACTGTTTTAGCACAGATAAACATTTAAAGTCTAATACTGTTTGGCAAGTCTTAGATGGAAGCTTTCGATCTCGGAACTGTTTGTAGAACCCTTGAGAGGAAGTGTTGTTATTATACCCATTTAATGAATCTCTTAAACAAACTTCTCTTGAAAACACTTCCTATTAGAGCGCTCGGAGTGGCTCTGATCACCAGAATTCCCAGAAGAACTCACTCATTTCCATGTTTCCACTAATAAATCTTTCTCTTTTTCCTCTCTTTGTTTGGACGGCTGCTCTCAGACTTTGTGACGGGAGTTCCCAGGGGCGTCAGGCTACATGGACAGGTGAGAAGAACCAGTCCTTTTAACTCGGGCGCACCCGGAGAGCTGTTCTCTGAAACTGGAGGCTTAATTTAGTGTAGTGTCCAAATAGGGAAACTAGCCAGGACTAAAAGCTCATGTTGTCTAACAGTGCTTAAATAATTTCATTTCTTCACATGAATTAGAATTTTTGACTTCTTAATTGATTTGTAAAATCAATCTCTTCCCATAGAGGTGTGACTTAATTAGGAATGCGAACCAGAGAGCATCAGAGAAGTCAAAGCTGTCGAGGGTGTTCAAGATCCTAGGGTTCTAGTGGTGTGATATACAATAACATATTTGCGCTGTAGGAAAGTCACATTTGAAGACCAGGAGATCTTTGGGGTATCACAAGCTTTAATGTTGAATGTTCCAAAAAAAATTTGTGAACTAAACAATGTGTTACGTTAGGATTTAAGGCCAATAGGAAGCACCCCCAAGAAGGAACCCAGCCTCAGATATTCATGAAGTCAACAAAGGGTCAGTCTGGCACAGCATGAAACGATTCTTATAACAGTGTTCCCGGACCTTAAGGAGCATGATCACATTGGGGGGCATCACCAAATGGTCTACAGCAGGGGTGTCCAACGTCGGTCCTGGAGAGCCACTGCCCGCACATTTTAGCTGCAACCCTGCTGTAGTATGCATACTACTCTACTTCAGCCAATCAGAGGACCATAATTAGTGCCACAGTTGTGTTTCATGATGGTTGAACCAAAAATGTGCAGGGCTCTGGCTCTCCAGGACCGACGTTGGACACCCCTGGTCTACAGGGATTGCAGTATAAGAGCTATGTTGTAAAATCATAGATCTTACATTTGTAATCCTGCAACACTAAACCCTCTAAAGATTTAAACCAATATCAAACATAATCTGGTTAACAAGACATTCTTTTATGAACATGGCTGGATCGGCAAGAGGTGTTTGGGGTTCAGGTTTGATGGTAGGCCCATTCATCACTGTGTTTTTTTTTTCATGTACATGACTAAACAATAGGATTTTTGTTTTTTGCTCAGGTTTCCATTCTTAACGGCTCCCTGCATGTGCTGAAGACTTTCACCGGGGAACAGGTGTGTTTCGTTCCTTTCTGAAATTTTGGAGATCTAACAGAAGAACACTATTGCACACTGTTATAGTTGAATAAGAACCAGATTTGCTTGTGGAGTTGTTGGGTTTACCGAAGCTGTTTAGACCAAAGGGTACTAAGGAGTGAATAAAGAAATCCGTTAAGTCAAGATCTGTACCAAAACCAGTTCAATTCAGGAAGTGGTTTTAACAGCGCTGCACAGAAACCCCTGCATGTGAGGGACTGCATTCCCAGAGTACATGTGGATGCTTAAAAAAAACCCTCAAGGAAGAGATGTGATCTAAAATAATGTCTACTTTAAAAGTCTTAAATTTAAAAGCTAAAATTTTAGGCCTTAAAAGTCTTAAACTTCACTAATTTTTCACAGCTCTTATTTTTCTGATGTCCACTTGAAGTTCATTTGATATTTGTTTTTGTTTTTTTGTTTCTTGGGGTTGCCAGAGATTGAGAAAATGCTCCTGAATACAAAAAAGTTAAAATTATGGTTTTCAGTTGCCATAGTCCGAGAAAATGTCCATAAATGCTCAAAAACACAAGTCATGATTAGGGTTGCCAGAGTTTGAGAAAACCTTGAAAGTGACGTTTAGCAGTGCCATTGTTTGGGAAAAGGCTCATATTTACTCAATATTGTAAAAGTGATGCTTAGGGTTGCCAGAGTTTGAGGAAACACCCGTGAATACTCAGAAAAGCTTAAATTCTTAAAAGTTATTGTTAGGGTTGCCAGGTATTGATATAAGAATGCCTGTGTTTAAGAAAATGCTTATAAGCACTCAATTTTGTTAAAGCATGGTTATGGTTGCCAGAGGTTGAGAAAACCTTCATGAATTCTCAAAAAGATAAAAGTGATGGTTAGGGTTTCAAATAATATATTTGAAGCATACTGTTTATTATGTAAAAAAGCTTTGTATGTGTTTTTATGTTATGACATAGGTTTTACATTAGATTTTTAAAGTCTTAAATTTGACTTTATGAAACCCTGCAGAAACCTCGTCTTTTCTTCCGTTCTTGGTTTAAAAGTTGTTTGCTGTAAAAGTAGATCCACAACATTGTGATGTTAGCTTTCCTCCCACAATGCTCTATTCTTTATACTCGGGCACACTGATGATTCAAGCAAATTTCCTTTCCTTTACAAGTCTCTTTAAATTGGGAAAGAGTGCGCTGTGGTGTGCAGTAAAAACGATTATGAGAGCGTTTTCCTAACTGAGCATATATGGAAATAGTTATTGGACTCGGGCTGCTCTGAGAAGGCCTTCCAAAGACTTGTTTCGTTGAACTTTAATGATAACGATGCATCTTGCAACCAAAGTTGCTCTGGGGGGAAAGTTCCCCTGATTGCCCCAGCTGAAAAAACACACTCAAACCGTATTGTGACTGTGCATGAGTGTGCCCACCTCTGGGAGCTGGAGCGAAGAGGGCCTCAAAGAACTCTTTTCATGAACTCCCAGCAGAGCAAATCTGTGGCTTTGACACACTTGAGTTTTTGTGACATTGTGGTGTGTAAAATTGAGAAGCTGACTTCTATATAATGGATTATAATGTGTTTGTTTTCACTTTTCAGATGGGTTCCTACTTTGGGTATTCGGTGGCTGCTACCGACATAAACAACGATGGGTCGGTAGCCATTAAAACTTGTTCTTGTTTAAAGTTCCCCCTTTCGTTGTTCCAAACCTGTTTATGCTTCTGTTTGAACCAGCCAAAGCTATTTTGGAAGTCAGCCATCCATGTTTGTTTCCTTCTACATAGCAGAGAAGGACCAAATACACTCTGAAATAAAACAAATGTCAAGTAAAAAAAAAAACTCTCAAATTGAGGATAAATATCTAAACAAACAGCCAATTTTTCACTGAAAACTTTGACATAAATATTTGCATTTTGCTGTACAAAACTCACAAGAGTTTTTTTTTTTTGTAGTTTCTTTATCAATGTAACAAAAAAGTTTAACTTAACCGTTTTTAATTCAAATCTATACAGAGAAGGACTCTAAACTAGAAGCCATAAACCCCCTAACGAGTAGACATTTAAAGTAAAATCTTTTTATTAAAGGAACACTTATTAGGAAGTAGGTACATTAATTTAGACTGAAATATTTTCAGACATTCTCTGGTTCTGGTTATAACTCTCTTAGCTTAGCTTAGCTTAGCTTAGATCGTTGTTATTGTTAGAACAGCAGCATTTCAGAACAAATAGATTTAAATGGTTCAATATTTAAATATTTTTTTAACACTCGGCACTTCTAAAGTTAAGTTGTGGACAAAAAAAAACGATCGGTTGATCATTTTAACTGCTATTGCTGCCACTCTAATCTATGCTAAGCTATGCTATATAGTGCTCTCTCGATTAAAAAAAATATTGTGGTAAAACTCTATTTACTAACTTTTCCAAAAATGTGGAGTTCCTTTAACACTAAATCAAGTGAATACATGTTGAATATCACCTTTTTTAATTGTCATGGGTTGTCAGGAGGACGGACCTGCTGGTCGGCGCCCCTATGTTCATGGTCCGGGACTCTGATGGCCGGCTGGAGGAGCTGGGCCGGGTCTACGTGTACCTGCAGAGGGACGCTCTGCATCTCACCCCCCAGCTGCCTCATCTCACGGGCACACAGACCTTCGGCCGCTTCGGCAGCTCCATCTCTCCTCTGGGGGACCTTAATCAGGATGGGTACAATGGTGAGAATAATCTAGAGGATTTTCGGATGACGCTGTGTTTTTGTTAGCTAGATTTAGTCACTTTTACATTGATGACAAGGTCATTTATCAACTTAAGTTAATTTCATTTGTTCGTTTTCACTTAGTATTAATCACTCCTGTATATTTTAATGATTTTAAAGAATTTTAATACCTTTTATTTATTGTTATGTTTGTGGTACTGTTTAACAATTTAATGCTGAAACTGTTAAATATTTAATGCAACTGTGTTTTTTACAATGAGTTTAATTTTTTGTTGAGTTTTTCAATGCAAGTTTGTTTAAAATGTTTATTTTCGAAATTAAACCAGCAAGTTATTAAGTTACTAGCTATAAATAAAAGAATAAAACCAGAATGGTGACTCAATTCAGTGTGTCGTTAACTCATTCGAAGTATTGTTTTATGAGTTAGTAAGTGGAATAATTTTAAGTTGTTTTTTAGAAGCTTATTGTATAAAGTTTTTGGGATATTTATAATATATTAAATATTTTGTATTTAAATATTACATATTTTAAATATTATGTTCTTATTATAACGCAAGCCTTTTGAAAATGTTTGTCTGTTTGTGAGTGAGTCTTCTAATATGAAGTGTTTTTATTTTTGAAAATCTGCTGCTATAAACTGACAGTGACAGAAAACTCTTGCCATCAAAGTTCTCTTGAGAACCATTCTTGTTTGAAGCGCAAATTTTAGTTTAAACTGTGTTTTATTATAATTTTTTTAGATCTTTTTTTGTATGAAAAGTGTGCAAAGATGCAAGTGAATTGTTGCACTTCCTGGTTTAAAAGAAAATTATCTACTTTGCAAACTTCTTGTCATTGTTTCAAATCAAGCGGACATCCCTTTTTTGGTAATGTGCTAGACTAAAACTGTTTTAACATCCCTTGAAGATATATTTTCAAAAATAAAAAGACCCTCAATTACATCAGTATTAAATGTCAGACGGAATCTGCAACTTTTTGCAGCTGCAATTTTTATTGGGAAGGACAACTAAGACAAGACACTAATGTGTCTCAGGGGCTGAAATGTCAAGAATTTGAGTCATTTAAAAACCTTTCGCAGAATTCCACTGAATCTTCTAAAAGTTGTTTACAAAACCACCAAAAGCTGCAGAAGTTCATGTGACCCCAGTCATGTGTCATCATAGGTCTATCTTATTTATGAGTATCCATACCTTGCTTTTTCCTGTCAGTAAGCCACTGTGTCTGAAATCTGACTTTCGTATGCAAGACTAATCTTTGTGGTACAATCATGTGGCATGTAATTAACTGTGCCTGTACTGACTCACAGACGTGGCCATCAGCTCTCCGTTTGGTGGAGAGGACCAGCAGGGTTTGGTCCTGATCTTCAACGGTTATGCTGGAGGACTCCAAGAGAAGCCCTCTCAGCTGATCTCCGGTTCCTGGGCTTCTGCTGGGCTCTCAGCCGTACCTGCCAGCTTCGGTTACGCCCTTCGTGGAGGAAAGGACTTGGATAAGAACGGTTATCCTGGTGAGGAACCTGCTTATTGAGTTTAAATCCACAAAGTTAGCTTTTCATCTTCTTATCTAATAAATGTTTTCTGTTGTTGTTGCAGATCTGATTGTTGGTGCGTTTGGTGCTGATAAAGCCATTCTTTACAGGTCAGATATATTTCATGGTTTTTCATGGGTTAGGTTAATAATGATCAAACTACTGCTTTTACCCAGTTTGCTTGTTAGTTTTAAATGATATAAATCTGAAATCAAATCTAAATAAACACAATTTAAACAATAAAGATATATTTTTACATTCAAGCTTTAGTGAACAATAGTACATTTTCATTGAAAGGTATGCCTTCTATTCATCTTTTAGCTGCAATGTATTGAAGCTAATAAATGTATTTTATCATAAATGTTTTTTTTTTTATATTTCATTTGATCAATTCTGCCCCAAAACGCTGACATTTATTTATAAAATGCATTAGCCATGTTTTGTCCATGAATCTTCTTTTAATTATTTTGACACTTTCAAAGTTTAGTTTATCACCATTTATTTATATTTAAGTTATCTGTCACTTTGGTCAATAGTTTTAATTTATAAATAGGGAACTCTTAAGAAAAATCTGCTGAAATGTAGGATTTTTCTCTCTCTCTTTAATAACTTTTCTACTGAATTATAGGATTCTGTTTTTTATCATTTTTCTGCTGAAATATAGGATTCTTTTTCCTTTCTTTTATATTTTTTCTGAAATATATTATCCTTTTATCTTTCATAGTTTTTCTGCTACAATATAATATTCTTTTTTTTCCTTATTTTAATGCTGGAGCCTGTAATTCATGTTCTAAGTTATGCATAAATTGACTGAGCATAAAAATCAATACTTTTTGAATGAAGTCCTTTTGAGAGTTAATGTATGTGTTGGTGTAATCATCAGGTCTCGTCCGATCGTGAACACCAGTGCCACGTTGAGCGTCTACCCCACCATGATCAATCCTGAGGAGAAGGTTTGCAGCATCAGCCGTGGGAACGAGACGCTGCATGTGTCCTGGTATGTCCCTCAACTTTAATCCAGATTCATTGATTTCATTCCCGTTTCAAAGCCTAAAATATATTCCATTACTCCTGTCAGATTAAACTTAATCCGAATCCTGAGACTAAAAAAAAAAACACACACTCGGGTTTTTACGCATTTAACTTTAAGTTCCACTGAAGGGCACTTTGTTGCTTATTTGATTGGCTGCATTTTACCAGCAGACCTTCACACAGAGAGAGTTTGAGAGTGAAAAAAGGTGGTGAAAAGCATGAAATAGTCTTTTCCACCTCCAAAATGTCTGCCTTGTCTTTATAGAGACAGGAATATTCTGAAGGCTTCCATCTGACTTGAAACATCCACGTCTCCAGCTGTTCTGCTTTAGACAAGGAAATACTGTGCATGCATGCCTTGATTACATGCGGGTTTCTGGAGAAGGTACTAGGGAGATAGGGAGAGATGGAGAGATGGAGCGAGGTTCGATAGATGTTAGAGAGTTAGATACGGTGATAGGGATCTTCGATTGATTTTCACTCTTTTCTACGTTCTCTTTTCTATTGATTCGCTCGCACCTCTGATATCCTCCTCTCTACCTCTCTCTCTCTCTCTCTCACCTCCTCTCTCTCTCTCCTCTCC